>BSBK01005254.1:222500-381873 GCA_027943335.1 Chamaecyparis obtusa
ATTTGATACATAAAATCATTACACTAGCATATTATGTTATCTCTTAACCTTCAAAGGTGAATAAATCACCAGGTGATGAAATTGAAAAATTCATGAGCCATGTCAATATCATGCCCCAGATGGGCCATCAAATTTACAGAGTTGACTCTACGTCAAAGATTTTCAGGAATCTTTGCAAAGCCATCATTGACTAGCATTGTTGGAGAGAGTGCAAGGATGCAAGATTATGAGAAACCTCCCTCCCTTTTTCTAGAGGTTACTAAATAAATTTTGAGGTCTCATTGGCCTCTTCTTCATCTTGCACCTCTTTGCAATGCCATCATTAGTAAGTATGAGAGTGTTAGCCTTCTAAATATTGAGTTTACAACACCATTTTTCTTTAAATACCCCTTTGGTTATTACTCTCTATTTAAATACTCCTTTGGCTATAATGCACACGGCTCCTTCCTTCTATCCAAATAAACTTCCTGCAATTGTATCTGTGTACAAGAAGTACCTTTATAAGATTACTTTATCATTATTTCTATCAAATTAAGCTAAAATACAACAATTAGGAAACTATTTAATGAAAATAATCATAATAAACATCCTATAGCTGTCTATTTAGATATGCTAATGCAAAGCTATAAGCAAGCCTCCATTAGTGACAACTCTAAATTCGAGAATTAAGCTAAATGATTATATAATTAAGCCTATTTTACTCAAAGCAATGCTCAATTATGCTAAAAATGCTCCTAGCTCAAATTCACTATAGTAATGATGCAATTCAAAGATGTAATTGGGATCCTTTTCTCCTAATTTTTGTCTTCTATTTATAGATTTTAGCAAGCATAGGCGGTGGAGTTAATTTGATCATGGTTGAGTTTGAGTTAAGTCCACAGTTTCAAATATGGGGACAATTTAAATATTTTGTCCTCAAAGCTTGGGGCAGTGAGACAAAATGGGTGGTCAAGATGCTCTCTTCTTATGAGTGATTGAGATTTAATGTGGCTTTGATCCAAGTGAGTCCAATCCTTAATTCCTATTGGTTGAGGTAATTCCTCCCATCTAGTGGGGTGAGAGAAATTAGGAATTAATTAATTGAATTTAATTAATTTCTTTAGCCATGTGTACCCCTTGAATGGGTTAAATTTGATTTTAATTCAAATATATAATTAATTAGATTAATTGTATAATTAAATGATTTATTTAATTATTTTAGCTTTTGATTTCAATTAATATTGGATTTTGGCTTGATTGCTCACTTGGTTTAGCCTTGACAATTTTTAGTTGTCTACAAATGCCCCTCTTTGAATCCATGGGCCAAGTGCATTGGTTCAAAGAATATCTGATGTCCTAATGTAGATTCCTGATTAACTGATGTTTGATTTGATCTTGATGATTGATGCAGATTCCCTGATGAAACCTTGATTGATTGATGTTCTCCATGGTTGTTACGATGTTGAAATTTGGATACGATGCTTGTTTTGACATGATTCATTGATTTTGATGCCCTACTGATGAATTTGTATAATTTTTTACATTTAATGATCCTGCAATAGATTTTGATTAAATCTATGACAATCTGAGTGCATGCCCCCTTGAAAATGAAATGAAATGAAATGTATTTTGATGGAAAAATATAGTGTTTTAATCACTTTCATGCAATAATTTTAAATTTACAATGATTTCAATTTCATTTATGATAATGTTTTTAGTGATGAACTGATGAGAAATGCCTTTGATTTGGTCAATTCGGTGATCAATTTCAACCCTGGGTCAATTTTATGCTAAAATGAGCCCCTTTTTAGGTCAAATGGCTATATATAGGGGTAAAAAGTCAATTTTACTATTCATTTTCACCCTCTCCTTTTGATATTTTCATTCTGACCTTCCTGAGCTTTGATGATGGTGGTGCATTATAGGGAGCATAGATTCAAGTGCGGGCGCTAATATCAGCATCCTTTAGATTATGGACCTCTAGTGAGTACCTTGATAAACCTCTTTTGTCAATTTATTCAAACTTTTTGCAAAAAATATATCTTTTATAGATAAAAATATATTTCTTTTCCAAAAAAAAATGAAATAGCACGTACTAGCATTTTAGTAGCATGTATAAATTTGTTTTAGCGCATCCACCCTAGAAAATAATGTGTACTAGGTTTTTAATAGCGCGTACACCTAGGATCCCTAGGTTAGGTTTTGGCATCCAAACAATTAGGTAGTCCATATGACATAGCTAGTGCGAGTAATATTTTATGTAGTGTGTATGATTAGTTTTAGTAGAATGTACAAAATTTAATAGCACTTACAAGTTATTTCAGTATGTTCAAATAATTTAATAGCACTTTTGAGTTTTAGCACGTATAAGCCATAGAATAGCACTTACAAACTTTTTCAAGTGTTTTCAAGATTTTGATAGAGTCGTCTAGTTTGAATGATTGCTTGATCAATCAATGAGCCTAAATGGTAAATCATGTGATGAAACAAGTTGCTTGGTGTCAGTTTTGACCATGTTATGATGAATATTTGATTGTCAATCCTGATTGCTTGGTTTGATTATAATGATTATTTTATGTCATCTCTGAATAGAATTAGGAAAATTGATGATAATTTTGATAGGTTAGGATGTCGATTGACTTGTGATGATTCAATATTTAATGATTTGATTACTGATTCAATGTTACTTGATTTTGTAGGTTCCCCTCTGAAAGTTAGTTGTCTGAGGATTATATCCATGACAACTAGATATGATGGAGGATTTGACTGCTCATGAGCATTGATTGATCAGGCGTTGCGGGCTTTCCTTTTTGCTAGACATACCTAAATTCTGAGTGAATCAAGGATTACTCACTACTATGGTGGAGTGATGACATTCCAACCATAATATCTTTTATTTACCACTTTGGGAGATGACTATCAATCCTGAGGATGTGTACCGTCTCCTCCACATATTGACACATAGAAAGATAGTTTACTATGGCTAGGTCTATGATTGAACTTGTTGAGGGTCATTTTTTCACGAAGACAACAACTAGGAATTTGTAAGAACAAACACCTCTCTTGGAAGATTGATGGAATCAATCTCAAGGTTCTGGATGGCTGGGTCTCAACCGCTTGGATAACTCAACGAAAGACAAATGTGAATTTGTTATCAAGGAGGTCTTTGCTAGTTCTTCTCTTAAGGGAAACTGCAAAACAAACTTTAGGATTCCACAATATCTCTCTTTTTTTTATTCAATTTTTAGACTTAAGAAATGAAAACAATATAAATTTAAAATATCCTATTGAAAGTGACTTTGCAAGGAAAGTTAGCAAGAGTAAGGTAACAAGAAACTTGAAAGGAAATACTTGAAAGAAACCTAACAGACATATGCTAGTAATCACACCACCATGTGAATTAAAGGACCGAGAAGATGAGGAATCCACACAACAAAGATCAGATCATGTCACAATCTTCAGCTAAATGGATGCAATCATCAACGGAATTCAAACAATGCAGATGTATGATAAGTCAAAACTCATCAGATCACAAAGCCACTCCAAATGTGCACACACGTGAGACAAGTTAATCTTTAGGCACCAAAGAAAGATCTTCTTAGAGATTCATCACAACAAAGCAATATGATACCAACAAACACCAAATTAAGAGATCATAGACTTGAAATCATCAAACAAACAATCAGCTCTTTGAAATAAAGAATGAGCAAATCACACATTCATAGATTTTGCATAGACAGTAGAAAAAATCATACTATGATGAAGCACCAATTGCATAACTTGTATTAATCATTCAGTCAACCCTCATTACATCATTTTATTACAATTTATAGAGCCTTTCTCTTATTTTCGTAGCTAGGGTTTTGCTGCAACTAAAACTTGAAAGGAAATATAAACTAGAGATTGCATTAAAGAAACTACTACTAAAGTTGAGTTAAACTATCCTAGCACAGAATTAAACCTCATGCATTACAAGAATTTTCATAAAAACAAGCAATAGATATCTCAAAAATGGGCTGGAACTGGTTCATGCGTGTGGTGATCTTCATGTTTGTCCCCTAGATCATCAACTTTAGTTGCTCTTCACAGTCCTGACTGAAAGAGATCTTGCAATCATGCCCAAATGATCCCAAGAAAGAAGCCCAGATAACTGAGAAGTGATCTCTGAGAAAATTGGAGTCAACTCTCGGATGTTCCCAAAAAATGCCCAAAACCTGACACTTGGTTCGAAAATGCAACACCCAAAATTGGCTAACTGAAAAGCTTATTTCCACTACTACAGAGTTGTCAGAGTTGTTGGAGTTGTCAAAGGCTGAAAACTCCCTATGGCTGAAAGGGCTGAAAATCTCATACTGAAAAAAGACTAAGTATCAAAATTGCACTTTCTGTACATGGGAGTTGGCAGATCTTGAGCTGGAGGTCCACTAGCTAGAAGGTACTTCTGGATGTGCCTTGTTGAATCTATCTACCACCTCCACCACCTCATTGAAGTCTGACATCTTAATGACTTGGAGAATTTCCTTCTGTCTATCTCCATAATCTTTCAATCCCCTGGCAAAGGCTTTTATTTCTTCTTCACGAGGTAGCATTCTCTGAATCTCTTCCCTTTGATAAAACATTTGCTAAAGATCCTCCTTTGTCTTTACCCATTGGAATATATTCAAATACTGTTTGACAATATCACTCATCGGGTGCATAGTCTTATCATCATCATCCTCGAACAAATCTAAATCTAACCCCTCAAAGAACTCCTGTAACTCATTTACAAATAACATGCCCTCATCCTTTTTCTTATCCAACCTTTTGAGCACCTTCTCAAGTATGGCTAATGCCGTTGTTATCTCTTGGATCCATTCCTCAAAGTTATCTAACTCCACCCCTTGATAAATCTTCATTAGCACTTGGAAGTGCTACTTCCTTATCATTGTCAGCTCATCTAATACCTTTTTCCAATTTAGGATAGTTTCTTCTACCCCATTCTTCTCACTCATGATCTCTACCAACAAAACTATTCCTGCCAAAACGCCTCAGAAAGGCCTTAAAATATGCCTAAGAGATAAGCTAGTGAATTGCTCAAAATCTAGCTTCCAATCCACACAAGCCTGTACAAAAGAATATGGAATGTCAGTGTCTATATCCCCCTTCTTCTCCAAAATTGCTTGTAATGAGGCTTGGGGGTTATTTGGGTCAATTGGACCCGTCGTCTTCAAAATGAATTTCTTCATTGCTTCATTCTATTCTTCCAATGCTTTTATTCTTTCCTCATCTTTACTCATAAAACCCAAAGCACGCTTCAGTCCCAAGGTAGCCAAGGTTTTGCTACCTTCTCTGGTTGGTTCTCCTAAGTCCACCTCCTCTAACACATAGTCTTCCAGAGTGATCTCCTTCACGCTGATATCCATCATGGGGACAGCCACCTATGCCTTCCACCTTCCTACCTAATCTTGCGTTACATAAGACATTCTCTTTGCCTGGGGAACTGGTGCCATTTGGTGGAAGGCATGCCCTAGCACGGTCATATCAACCTCTTCATCAGTATATACCCTAACCCTTGGTTGCACTTCTTTGGTAAACCAAGTGGGCTTTGAGGACACATTCAATGGCTCATAAGGAGTAGCCAATGCAGTAGAAGTCCCCACTTGTTCAGTCCTTATCTCTATTGTAACTTCTTCTTCTGTCTCCTACTCATTCCCAATACCTTGTTCTAGCTCTCCCTCAACAGTCATCTGTTGCTCATCAGCTATTTGCTCCTCAGTATCTATTTGAGGCTTATCTTCTTCTGTATGTAGCTCCTCTTCTATCTGAGATTCTCCCTTATCACCCCCTTCCTCAGATCCAATATGAATTTCTTCTCCCCCTTCTTTGAAGATGACTTCAACTTCTTTCTTTGGTTCCTGTGAGCTCTGGGGTATCGACTCCATATGAACTTGGGGAAGAATGTTGAGTGGGGGAGGTGTAGAGGATGTGAGGGGAGTGGTAAATTGGGCTGGTGAAGTTGGAGTTGAGAAAGGAACATGGGAAGAAAAGGGTTGCTGAGGCGGTGGAGTATCTATCATGGGAGTGGGAAGCAATATAGTGGGAGGCTCTTGAAGTGGAATGGTGGGAAGTGTGGAAGGGTGAGATGGGGGCAGAGGTGGAACAGATGCATCCAAAGGCACTTATGTACTTGTTTCCTCCTTCGAGGTGATCTTAATAGATGATTCCTTCTCAGGTCCTACAATTCCGTCCTGGTCTTTGGCCATTTCAACCTCACTTTGTCCTTGAGGTGCCTGTGGTAACTCTTCTCCCATGCCACTAAAAAGGCTAGTGAACTGCATAGGAGCCTGTTGTTTAGCTTCTTTGAACCCATGTAAACCTGCAAAATCAGAGATGTTGAATTCATCGTCACCTAGGGCATCCAAATTTATTGGCTCCCCCTGAGTAGTCCCTTCATCTTCATTAGGATCATTTTCCATTATTCTCTTTTTCTTTAGGAATCCTGCTGACCGTGTCCTCCTAATGAGGGGGGTTTCATCCAACAAATCCTCATGACCTTCTTCCAAAGTATCCATCTGCATAGGGGTTGAGCCTGCTTTCCTTTTGTAAACGTGGCCCTTAATCACTTCCACTGGCTTGGGTCCTACTATTTTGAACTTCATTTTTCTGGCTGAGCTTGGAGAACCTGGATCACCAGAAAGGGGTGCATCTGGGGATGCCATGCTTCCTCTCATTTTGGGCTTCACATTCTTGGAGTGTGTGACTAGGCCATAGGTAGTGGGGCACTCATGGTGATATACAGTCCCAGGCTTTAGAGGGGCAACCCCTTCAAACTGAGGTTCTAGTATCTTTTGCCCCTTCTTTCCTCAAGATGTCTTCTTGTGGGGTTGCTTTATAGGAAGTGGTTGCATTGGAAAAGGATGAGCAACCCATGATCTTGTCAGCTTGACCACATGTCAGGCCTTGAAGTCCATACTATCATTCTCATCCTGATCTATTTCTGCATTTAAGATGGCCCTATTATACACCTTATTTGTGTTATATATAGAATCCATGACTTTATCAGAATCTGCATCTAATGCCTTCTATGGAATCTTCAGGGAAAGGGCACCTTGCACCAACTCTATGCTCATCCGGAAATAGTCACGGATTCTCACCTCATAATCATCCACACAATTGGCCCAATGATCCTCAACATGTGGCTCATGGACGTAGTGTCTTCCCATTATGTGGCTGTAAGTACCAATGGGGTTGAAATGTGGCCTTACCAGACTATAGGTTGCCAGTGGGAATTCATCCCATTCTCTGACCAAAGACTTGCAAACTTTCATGTTCGGAACACAAGGAGGACCAACTGAAATAGGGAAGCTCTAGCAGTGTTTCTTCTTATGCTTGATATGCTCAATAGAACCACCCTATCAGGAGGGTATCTTGGGAGCTTCTTGGGTGCTAAAGTGCTTCCTGCCACCTAGATGTATGTGAATGTTTTGAACTGTATATAGAATGCTCCGATGGCTTTCACCTTAGCCACTGCTTCTATTGATAGCCTTTTGGCAAAGTCACCCTCAATGGAACAGATGATTGCAAAGATAAAGGCATCATTGACTATCCTGAATTCAGGGCTGTTGTGTGCAAGAAAATCCTTTCACACCAATTGAGGATACAAAGTAAAAGGCCATGTATTTGGTTCCCCAATGTTTCCCACCTTGGTCAACCCTAGGTATACTGCCCTAGCAGCTAGTAAGTACACAACATAAGATGTCATGTAAAAGTGTGGATCTATCTTTACCCAAATTAGCTGCTCATCTAACTGATTGCTTAGAATAGACGCCCAATCGAATCTTGCTTGTCTTTCTTTTATCTTTTGGATGAGGAAGATCATCCAGGGTTCCAGTTGATGAGACTTAGGCAGGCCATACACCCTACTTATCATTGTGATAGCAGCCTGGATATATTATGTCATATAACCTCTCCTCATGTCAATTCTATCTAGCATGTTCTTGGGAAATATCTGCATCAGGTATTCATTGTTGACAATGTTGTGGGCCCTCTGGGTATCCTTGTTGTAAAATTCCATCCCCTTGTTTATATTGAAGTTGAAGAACTTGTCTACCTCCTTGGGTAGATGGAAAACATCCTCGATATTGTCAGGTCTCAGGTCCATGACCACTTCTCCCATACTATTTCTGACCATGCACTCATCTGGCACATAGCGACTAGCAAGTGTATTTATGAGCTCTGCTGACTGGATAGAGACCAGATGTGCCATTGCATTCACCAAGGAATAGTGGACCAATGACATGCAATCCTCTGAATGGCCCACCAATTGAGCACACTTATTCAAATATTCATTCTAGCTTACATTCTTGATGTCAGTATTAGTTATTCTAGCATGCAAGTCTGTTACTTTAGAAGGTGGGTGGTATCCTTTGAATTGGTATTTCATCACTGGTGATGCAAGTACCTTCTTGGCCATATCTGCAAAGAGTAAAAGTTTGGAATCAATAACATAACAAGAGGAGAAAACATCAGGAAAGCAAAGCCAGAAGCTGAAACTATGGTATTAAAGAAAACACCAGACACTTTGGCCCTTTCAGCCTTTTGCACTTATTGGACGTTATCAAATCCGACAGGACCAAAAAGGCTGAAAGGCCGCAAAGCACAAAAACAAAGGCCAGAGTGCTACTTTTAGCGTTTCAGGGGTACGTGATGTTTCAATGTGCAAAAACTTTGAAACGCCGAAAGGATTCCATACTTGAAGATTTTTCATCGTCGGTGTTTCGGGGCATGTGATTTTTTGGTGTGCGAAAACACTGAAGCTCCGACAGGGATCTGCACTTAGCAAAATCTTTGATTCTTGATTGCACCTCAGAAGTTTCAGACCTCACAGGTCCAAAACTAGGGTTAAGGTCCATAACCTGAAAATGGGTCTGGTGGTGAGATTCGACCATGAACTCATAGAGGGACGCAAGGGGACTGCGTTGCCAATCCCAAAGGCTAAAAGAGGCTGACTAGATAGACCAACAAATTGACCAGGCCGAAAAGGGCCAGAAAGAAAACCCTAAACTTAAGACAACACCCAAAAGGCTAAAATAGAGAAAGGAAAACAAACTAAAACAAAACAAGAGCGGCACAAGATGCCTACCATAGAGATAATGAAGATAGTGATGACCAACGAGAAGATGAGAGCAAACCACACAAAAAAGCACTTGGATGGTGAAAATGGCAAGCAACAGGCGCAAAAAGGTCAGAGGAGTGAGAAGGCAAAGTGTGGGTTTGAAAAACCCTCACTTCTTTTTATAGGCTCACAGGGTTACTGACATCAGCGACCCGCGCATTGGCCTTTCAGATGTTTCAACTTTTTAGAACTTTGAAATGCCGACAACGCTGAGAGGTCTGACTTGGCGATGAGCGGACTCCTGCATGAACTTACCTTTCGGACAATGACTATGTCTAAAAGGTCTGAAAGGCCTTTTGATCCTACTCCCCCTATTCTTCACGCTTTCAAACCTTTGAAAATCTGAAAGACACACAAGGCTGAAAAGGCCAACAAGGCCAACAAGGCCAAAAAGGCTGACAAACTAACCAAAACTAAAGACACCAACCCTAAAGATGACAAAAACAAGGCAAGCAAAAGGTAGAAGGGGGGCCCCTAAGGCCATAAGGGCCAAGAAAGGGGAGCGTGGTTGTGGGACCACAACAAAACTATTTGCAGACATCTATTTGGTGATCCTACTCTTATACACTAAGTTTTGTGCCTTGTGTCAAGCTCTCTTGGTCTTGATAACTCAGTATAACATGGGAATCATCTCAAGGTTGTGGGACCTTTTGCTAACTGAGATGAGACCTCCAGGTTCTATGCTGGTTCCTCTTGGATTATCACTTTAGTTTTCTCTTAAACAGGAAAGTAAATCTTTGAGGGGAAAGGGTTAGAAGGAGATACATGAAAGGGAAATAACAGGAAAGCAAACTACCTACTAGGTGATGCACCAAAATTAGGGTTTGGATCTCAATATAGAGGGATGAAATCAATGGAGGAATCAAGTCTAATAAGTCATAGCTCACTAGATAGGCTTGCATAAGTATTTCATAGGTGGGCCTGAATAGAAGACTCAACCTATGACCTGCAAACAAACATCCTTAAATCACAGAAAGTGAGAGGGACTAGGAACCCCAATTTCCATTGAAAACATGCATAAACCTTAATCCAATAAGAGAAAAACTTAGACAAGGAAGCATAGGGACATGAAGCATTGTCACAAAAATACTTCTGCAATGTTTGAATTCATCAATGGGAATTACAGAATGTGGGAAACCAGAGGGCGGGAAGAAATGCCACGGCTAGCTTCCCAAGAAAGAGACTTTCCTTTTTACAAAATGTGAATTCTGAGCACTAAGGCTCCAAAAAGAATTATATACAACACTCACTGCACGTAGGCAGGAGTAAAAAATCTAACCAGGGTTACAAGATTTTACAATATAATAACCAACCCCAGGTACCCTGAGAATTAATGCTATGTCCGATCATGGATATGTCTCTGCAATATCATGGCTGATCGAACTTTAGGTTTGCATGCCCATCCCTGTACTTCATCACCCATAGATAAACAACCTGGACTCAACCACCTTTCTGCACAAAAGTCTCGACATGAAAGCACTGGTACCCTGCTAGGACAAAGAACCGACTCCTGACAGCCGCCCAGACTTCTTCATCATTTTTCCATTAACTACGCACATCCTACAACATCAACTCTCAGCTACCCGCCACTCACAACCAATTCTGTAGAAGAAAAGCCCATGAAAAATGTTTCACCGCTTTGAAAATTTCATTGGTTGCATGATTGCATGAGCCCAAAAAGCCTCATGCAATCATGTGAGAAGCCTTTTAGAATTGTCACCGCTTCGCAGCCCGCAAACTAAATTCAACATTGGTTGAATTTGAATGTTGGTCACATGATCACATGAGCTCAAAAATCCTCATGTGATCATGCGACAAGCCTCTTAGAACCTGTCATCTTGCCACATAAGACATCTGGGTTCAACAACTTCTCTACCTATCAACCACGTGGACCAACCAAAACCCAACCACATGTCGGTTAGACCCATGACAATACCACTTGGAAGCATTAGAAGGATCTCACGGTGGTCACATGATCGCATGGGATCAAAAGGTCCCATGCGAACACCGTAGATCCTGAATCTACGGGGCCACATGCTACCGGGCCCACTACGGACTTCGCTGACTGCTGAGAAATGGACATGCCACCACTCAAGTGCCCATTGCCAGAGCTAAAACTTTGTTGACCGCTTGTTGCATGATTGCATGTGGCTAGGAAGGCCTATGCGATCATGCGACCAACCGCATGATGTTAACTACTGGACCGCAAACCGCTTGCCCGATTGCGCGAACATGAGACTATGAAAATGTTGGGTCACTGAATGAAAATCACTTAACCATCAAGAACATGAAAAAATAGGACCCATGACCAAACTGCAAGTCCTAACTTGGCATGGCTAATAGCTAGTCGCATGCATTCTTGAAAACCATCAACTGGGCCCCACCTAGTCAGAGTTGCGCACATGGAAAATGCTAACACCAGAGAAGAAGTGCGAAACATAGAAGGGGTTGAAAACACACTGAGCTTTTAGGGTGAAGGTTGAAAACACACTGAGCTTTCAGACCAAAAGGCAGAAAACATAGAGGGTTTTTGACACTTTGAACAATTTTTTGGAACCCTGCAATAGTATTTCCTGCAAGCATTCAAACTTGAATATCTCTAATGGTTTTGCAAATTAAGTGATGTGATCTAAACTAAAGCATGGTTACACATTGAAGATCATGGGGTTTAGAGCATAAAGCATAAAACTTCATGGATCAACTTTGCAAATGAAAACAAGCTGCAGCAGAGCAGAATAAAATAGAGACCTGGAAACTTGGCCAAATTTGTAGAATAGGAAATTTTGGGCAACATTTTGGTGATTTCTGCAGGATGTCAGCCTGCTAGACATTGGACCAATAGGCTTTAAAGAAATCCATTGGGTGTGGGGTCATTCTGAGCACAAAAATTTGACAAAGAGGCAAAAACTAAATGGAGGGACAAAACTTGTGCACAAACAATTCTTGGAAAATAGGAAACTACTCTAGGGAACAGGGAAAGAAAGCAAGAAAAAACTAACCTATCCTAAACTAACCAGTGCAGAAACTTGGTCAAACAAAACCATTCACTAGTTTTGAAAAGTAGCTACCCTTCCTTCTCAGCTTACAATAATCCACATGCCTCTGGAAAGCTATTACAAGATGAACATAGGAGTTATACAGGGTCACTTGCTTGACAAGGACTTGACTGATATAGATTTTGCTCACTTGGTCAAGCTGATTGTAGGCACCATCATTCTGAGGAGGAACAATAAGCAGTGATGAGACTTTACTTACTTGGCCAATGGGGACAACAAGCTGATTAAGTTCATTCTTAGCCTTAACTTCTAATGGAAAGTCATATCGGGATGCTGGCATAACTTGTACTCCTTTGGCAATCTCCATCCTAGCCAAATGCCTGATAGGGAAGCCATGAGAGATGTTGGACTTGAAACTGTCCTTGATAGACTCAAGCTCCTAAGAGATTATTTTAGCTTGATTGATCTCCTCATCATGCTAGCTGGAAATGACTATCTCCTGTGATTTGTAGACGTTCTCTAGAAGTGTGGGCTTAAGATGCAAGCAAAAATGTTCCATCTTGTCCCAAAATTGATCTTCCTCTTCTTCTTCTAGACTCTTTTGTAGGAGAAGTATACTGTTATTAGCATAATAATGATTTGCTGAGGACTTATTTATCTTAACCTATTCAGAGAGAGCCTCCCTTAGATCAGCAATCTTTTGCTTAATGATCTCCTTTTCTTCTTCAAGTTGAGCACATTTCTCAACCTGCATTTGATAGCTTCTTTTATATGTTTTAGTTGTAGAAGCCAGGAATCTTATATTTTGCTTGAGATCTTATAGCTCTCTCTCATGAAACTCCTCATGAGCTATCAATTCCTGTTCTTTCTCAAGCTGAAATTCAATGCCCCTATCAAAAATGGCTTCCATTAAAATTTTCTGGTCTTGAACCAATCTTTCACAGTTATTCTTATGAACTTCCAACTCCTCATAAGCAACCTTCTGAGCTGCCAATGCCTCTTGAAAATATTCTTCTTTTTTAGTCATAGCAGCACTAATATCATCACTTCCATAGTCAGAGGGCTCAACTAATGAATTTTGCACTACCTCATCCTGCTCAACATAGAAGGGCATCTCCCCAAACAAAGACAAGGCATCCTCTTCTATAGCAACCTCTTGTTGATGGTGAACCTTTTGTTCTGATTGACCTTCAGCCATAGGTAATGGCATGGTCTCTTCTTCATCATCAACAAAGAGGGGGAGCTCATCATACAAACTAGCCAAGAGCTCAGGTTGAGCACCAATGTCCACCTCCACACCTTGTTGCTCCAATTCACCAAAGTCATCACTCTGTGCTGATACCTTAGGTGTTCTCTCCTCTTGATCACATGAAAGTTCATTCACCATAGGCCCTTGCTCTGATACTAGACTGGTATCTTTGAAAAGACTTGGCATTTGACAACCAGGAGGCAAAGTCCATTAGGGAATCCAAATAACCTCATCATCCTAAGAGACCAGAGGGGTCTCTTGGGATAACTCACTTCTCTGAATAGGCTTCTCTTGTAGAGTGGTGGGCTACATCTCAAGCACAAGCTCTTGAAAAGAATTTTTTTCCTTAAAACTTTGGATGTGAAATTGAGGGGAAGAGGGGGGAGACAAAGAAGGAATATCTGCTTTAAATCTTGGAAAAGGACACTTAGCAGGCTCCTCATGTGTAGGTTCTTGAGATAGATGTGCCCTCCAGCTTGGAATTTTAGGCCTAGGAGCCTCTTGTTGAGCAATTTATGATCTTTACCTTGCTACCTCAATTTCAGCTCAGCATCTGATCTCTTCTTGAAACTCTCTTACTTGTTGCTCATCAACAAGAACCTCTGTCATTTGGTAAGGAGCTACCCCTTGCTCATAGCTTTGGGCTTTTATCTCCTAGTAGGGAGTTGACTCCTCATAATAACTTTGAGCCTCCTGATCTCTCTACTCCTTGAGCTCAGACACTTGCTTAATCAAATTAAGCAACACACTCTTTGCCTCCTACATCTTCTTGAAGTCTGAGCTTAGAGTCTGCATCTATTGCTGAATAGGCTGAGAAGGGGAGGGTGGGTGGCAAGCATGATGGGGAAGCTAGCTTTGCATTTTCTATTGTGCCTCTTGTGCCCATGATCCTTCTTGTTGGAGGGCCCTCTCATAACTTTGCACAAGGGAAAACTCATTTGGGGCATACTGGATATATTGAAACCCCTGAGAAGTATAATAGCTTGGGGTAAAAGGAGGGTTTGGGTGGCTTTGATAAGGTTGATGAACAAACCATTGAGCATTATTCTCACAATAGGATGGTGAGTAACTTGACTGTCCATAGTAACTTGACATGTCTACTCATGCAATCAGCTGGGATTTGAAAATGAAAGCTTGAAACATACCAGCATCTTATTTTTAAAACTAGTAGACCTTCTGGAGTCGCTAGATATGCAACATAATGACCTCTTCTAGGTCTGTAGCATGCTATCAGCATATCAAAAATAGCATATCTTGAACATGAATTTGAACTTCAGTCCCACCGGGTGTGCCATAATTGTTATACACTGAGTTTTTTGTGTGCCTCTGTTCAGGCTCTCTTGGTCTTGATAACTTAGTATAACATGGAAATCATCTCAAGGTTGTGGGACCTTTTGCTAACTAAGATGAGACCTCCAGGTTCTAGGCTGGTTCCTCTTGGATTATCACTTTAGTTTTCTCTTAAACAGGAAAGTAAATCTTTGAGGGGAAAGGGTTAGAAGGAGATGCATGAAAGGGAAATAATAGAAAAGCAAACTACCTACTAGGTGATTCACCGAAATTAGGGTTTGGATCTTAGTATAGAGGGATGAAATCAATAGAGGAATCAAGTCTAATAAGTCACAACTCACTAGATAGGATTGCATAAGTATTTCATAGGTGGGCCTGTATAGAAGACTCAACCTATGACCTGCAAACAAACATCCTTAAATCACAGAAAGTGAGAGGGACTAGGAACCCCAATTTCCATTGAAAACATGCATAAACCTTAATCCAATAAGAGAAAAACTTAGACAAGGAAGCATAGGGACATGAAGCATTGTCATAAAAATACTTCTGCAATGTTTGAATTCATCAATGGGAATTACAGAATGTGGGAAACGAGAGGGCAGGAAGAAATGCCACAGCTAGCTTCCCAAGAAAGAGACTTTCCTTTTTACAAAATGTGAATTCTAAGCACTAAGGCTCCAAAAAAGAATTTATACAACACTCACTGCACGTAGGCAGGAGTAAAAAATCTAACCAGGGTTACAAGATTTTACAATATAATAACCAACCCTAGGTACCCTAAGAATTAATGCTAAGTTCGATCATGGATATGTCTGCAATATCATGGTTGATCGGACTTTAGGTTTGCATGCCCATCCCTGTACTTCATCGCCTGTAGATAAACAACCTGGACTCAACCACCTTTCTGCATAAAAGTTTTGACATGAAAGCACTGGTACCCTGCTGGGACACAGAACCGACTCTTGACGGCTGCCCAGACTTCTTCATCATTTTTCCATTAACTGTGCACGTCCTGCAACATCAACTCTCAGCTACCCACTACTCGCAACCAATTCTACAAAAGAAAAGCCCATGAAAACTATTGCACCACTTTGAAAATGTCATTGGTCACATGATCGCATGAGGCCAAAAAGCCTCATGCGATCATGCGACAAGCCTTTTAGAACTATCACCGCTTCACAGCCCACAAATTGGATTCAACACTAGTTGAATTTGAATGTTGGTCGCATGATCGCATGATCTCAAAAAACCTCATGTGATCATGCGACAAGTCTCTTAGAACCTGTCATCTTGCCACATAAGACATCTGGGTTCAAAAAAATTTCTACCTGTCAACCATGTAGACCAACTGAAACCCAACCACACATTAGTCAGACCCACGACAATACCACTCAAGAGCATCAGAAGGATCTCACGGTGGTTTCATGATCACATGGGATTAGAAGGTCCCATGCGAACATGCGACCACCGTAGATCCTGAATCTATGGGGCCACATGCTACCGGGCCCACTATGGACTTCGCTGACCACTGAAAAATGGACACACCACCACCCAAGGGCCCACTACCAGAGCTGAAACTTTGTTGACCACTTGTCACTTGATCGCATGTGATTATGAAGGCCTATGCAATCATGCGACCAACCGCATGATGTTAACTGCTGGACCGCAAACCACTTGCCCGATTGCACGAACACGAGACTGTGAAAATGCTGGGTTGCTAAATGAAAATCACTTAATCACTGAGAACATGAAAAATTGGGACCCACCACCAAACTGCAAGTCCTAACTTGACATGGCTAATAGCTAGTTGCATGCATTCTTGAAAACCATCAACTGGGCCCCACCTGGTTGGAGTTGCGCACATGGAAAATGCTGACACCAGAGAAGAAGTGTGAAACATAGAAGGGGTCAAAAACACACTGAGCTTTTAGGGTGAAGGTCGAAAACACACAGAGCTTTCGAACCAAAGGGTAGAAAACACAGGGTTTTTGACACTTTGAACAATTTTCTAGAACCCTGCAATAGTATTTCCTGCAAGCATTCAAACTTGAATATCTCTGAGGGTTTTGCAAATTAAGTGATGTGATCTGAACTAAAGCATGGTGACAAATTGAAGATCATGGGGTTTAGAGTGCAAAGCATAAACTTCATGGATCAACTTCACAAATGAAAACAAGCTGCAGTAGGGTAGAATAAAACAGAGACCTGGAAACTTGGCCAAATTTGCAAAATAGGAAATTTTGGGCAACGCCTACCATCGGTGATGAGAGCATTCCCTGGGATTAGTTCATCTCTTTCCCAGTGCTTCCTATTGTTCTTGGCAATCTGATTGGTTGCTTCCTTCTTTTTGAGTGATGAGGTCACAGTTTTGCTGTTACTTGGGGTTGTATCTTAGAGGACATGATCAATCATCCTCAGCGGTTTGATTGGGGTTCATGCATACTTGCACAGTTGTATCATGAGCTGCATGATGTTATTTACAAACATGGTGTTGCACTATCAACTAGTGTTGTTCTATTAAAGTTATGGACATGGGAGCATCTCCTAATTAGTCATCTAGTGGTTGTGCAATAGAGAGATCCAGGCTGGTCGTTTGCTTATATCTATGAGGATATGGTTTTCTATTCGTATCTGGGAAAAATTAATTATTGGAAAAATATAATTGATGATCTAGATCAAGTTACATGGTGACCTTATCTGGGTTGCGATCCATGGGATGAGGATACTACAAAGCTTCCTTTTATGTGTATTCTGTGGTGGATGATAGGGCGTACTCCTCTTGTCATCCTTTGGTTTTTCTTTTACATATTTTTTCGGTAGTATGGCCACATTTAGGGTATGTCACAGGGCTTGGTAGTCTATGTTCATGTACAGGTTGAGATATCCCTTTGGGGTCCTCACATTTATTTTTGTGTGGCCCGCAATGAGATCCTAGGCCTTCCACATCTAGCCTGGGATATGCGAGAGCATATAGTTGATGCAGTGATGATTGATGATTATGCATAGTGGTTCATTTAGAACTCATTCCCTATATTCAGTAATCCTATAGAGCCCATTCTTGGTATTGATGAGAGATCTGATGATGATGATGATGGTGGAGGTGGGAGAGGTGGGCAACGAGGTCGATAGGCTGGTAGAGCAAGATGAGGTGGTAGGGCATTTATTCCTATTATTTTTGTCCCTATACCTACCAGAGGTGGTGTACAGATGTGAGGTGGTAGAGTACATATGAGGGGAGGACCACTACAAGCCCTTCACTAGATTAGAGTGGGTGCTTGGGATCAATATAGAGCTCAAATTTTTAGAGTTACACCGCAGGTTTCTCCACAGGTTACTCCACAAGTTTCTCTGATACCCGATCCTCTAGTTCCACTAGTACCACCTGTATAGGTAGTACTAGCTTCAAAGGCTCTTGATATGCTAGCTCATAATTTTAGATCTTTACAAGATGATGTATCTCAGATGAGGAAGTAGGTGAACCAACTTAGTACAATGATGTAGACTTTCATGGCTCCTAAGGCGCAGCATGGTTTACAACCTAGCTCTTGCAAAGATCCAAGTACAGATCCTGATGGTCCTGGAATAGATGGTGTCAATACAAGTGCAGGTATAGGTGCAGGTGGTAGTGCCAATTTATTTCATGATGTGAACACTTTGATTGATGTACCTTGTATTATGGAATTCTAATCAAGATTTGTATACTCGTTTATTCTTTGGCAAATTCTTTAGTTGTTTGATGTTATGGACTTTGATTCTATGGACTTTGATTTATACCATGGACTTTGGTTGATACTATGTATTTTTCTTTATATGATGTCATTATGTGTTGGATTTGATTTTATGATGATTATGATATGTAGTTCTATATGATCCTACTTCCATAAGCTCTATTTTTATGCTTTTCAGATGCAAAATTTGATATGAATGTAATGTACTTTACTTACTTACTTTGGATGGATGTCTTATTTATGACATAGATTAGATGGATGCATTTATTACATGCTTTAATGATTAATGGTCTAATGATTGGATATTTAATTCTTTAATATGCTCTAATGATATGCAATATAATTTAATATGATACATGTTTCTCAATGCAATTTAATACTTAATAAAAAATTATCAATGATGATGTATGTAATGCATTTATATGATCATTATGGTTTTAATCAATTGAATGGTAATGAATAATGCGTAATGATATTTATCTTTATAGACTTAATGTAATTATATGACGATCTTAATGAATAATGAATGTAAGCTAACATAATGATTAATGAACCTAATGAATAATGATCAATAATGTGTAATGAAATTTCCTCTAATGGATGCAATCTAACTTAACCCTATTGATTAATGGATAATGAATTAATTAATGGAACTTAATGATTAATTATTAATGTAATACACTTATCCTAATCAATGCAATCTAGCTTAACAATTAATGCAAAAAACTTTAAATGAATGCAATCTAATGATTAAGAATGATAGTTAATGCAATTTAATCTAACTAATATGCACTTAATCTATGATGCAAGTTTGATTTTTTTTTTGATATCCAACACATTCGATCACAAAGTAATGATGATTTTTCTAATTTTGGTTTATTCCCACCCCTTTTTATCTTTCATAGCCACTTTTGAGAAAAAGATCCATACAATCTAAATGCATTTAATCTATTATGAATACATCTAGTTGTCTCTATTCAGAATTAGGATGCTTATTTTCATCATTGATCATTTTGAAACCAAAATTGGTACAATCTTCACTGGTTCCACCATGATGATATGAATACCTTTTTCCTTCTAAGTTACATGCCTAAAGTTGGTACAACTGTCACTAGTTAGATCTCAACCATGATAGTATGAATACTGCTTTCGTTTGATTCAATATTGCAAGTGGATTTTGGCATTATGATATTGAAAATCAAAATGTCCAAGGTATCATGTTGCGTAAATAAACAAAGATCTTGGTTTCACCATATGTACATGTCCTCGATGATTCTTTGATAATCATGTCATTAGATGAATAATACATATATTAAAACCTTGATCTTAGAACACTCATGCAAAAATAAAAAAATATCATACTTTTATCATTGCTTATCTAGTCCAAAACTTCATCGATTTGCTAAAAAATACATGATTTTACCAATCAAGTAAATCACTTAGAAAAAAAAATTGCATTGTTTTTCAAATCCATATTTCAAGTAGAATTTCATCCATTTTATATTTCATTGTTCATTTTAATCCTGATAAAGGTAAGGTCATTGTGAGGTCAAGGATCAAATATTTTTCGTTGTAGAATCACCATTTGGATTAGGATTTGAATCAATCACCTAAGTGTTATGCTTGTGATTGGATGTATTGATTTGTGTCAACTGATATCTGTTTGATGAATCCTTTTTTATTTTAGGATAGATTTTCCCCCAGTTTGATTTCATTGCGATGTTGGACTTGGACACTTTTCAAATCTATGTCGAAATCCTCAGGGATTTTGCAAATGTAGCTCAAGATTTACTATGCAATTTTTACAAATGTTGGCAAATACAATTTATACAAGGATGGCTAGGAATGAGACATTGACTTGACTTTCAATGGTGCTTGTTTACCAGGTTTTCACCGATTGAATTTATTGCTCTTTTTCTCTTTTATATGCTTTTTTTTTGCTACCAAGGTGCCTATTTGCTAGGTTTTCACCAAGGCACTTTTCTTTCTTTTTCATTTTTGTTTTGTTTTGTTTTTTTCAATTTTTAATATTTTTCAATTTTTTTGTTATCACCAAGGCACCTATTTGCTAGGTTTTCACCAAGACAACAATTATTCTTCAGGATCATTATTTGAATGTTTTTGGATTTCTTCATGCTCCATTTTCCACTATTTTTAATTTCTCCAGGATCACTTTTTGTTATTTTTGTACTTTTCTTCTTTTGTGATTTTTTTCTTCTTTTCTCATGATCATTTTCTATTGTTTTTTAATTTTTTTTTAGGATCACTTTTGACTAACAAAATAAATAGGATACTTCCTCATCTGATATTCTGATACTCTTTCACTTATACTCTTTCACCTTCTTTAGGTGTAGAACCTTTTCAGGTCTATGTTGTTGATGGGTTCTTGTAGTTCCTCTCCATCACAATCACCTAGCTTGTATGTACCTGTTCCAAAATAAGAAGTAATAAAAAAGGACCTAACCAATTTTCTTCTCATTTTCCTTTCTTCTCTCTTTCTCCCTGGTTTTTAGTGTTTTCTCTCAATACCAAATCACCTATTTGAAATGTTGTTGGTTTGATGTGTTTATTATAGTTTCTTGACATTATGTTTTGATACACTATGAGATGATCAAAGGCTTTTTATTGTCTCTCATCAAGTAATTCCAAATCCTGAAGTCTAGAAACTCTATAGTCATCCTCCATTAATAACCCATGTAATGAAACTCTTAGAGATGAAATTTCTACCTCTAGTGGTAGCACTGCTTCAGCTCCAAATATCAAGGAAAATGGTGTAGCTCATGTTGGCATTCTCACACTTGTTCTATATAACCATAAAGTAGGATTTATCTTAATATACCAATCTCTCCTTGAATTGTCAACTATCCTCTTCAATATTTTCAAGATGTTTTTATTAGTGGTTTTTGCTTGTCCATTCCCTTGTGGGTAGTATATTGAAGATGAATGATGTATCATATGAAACTTTGTACATAAATATTTTAGGTCCTTATTTTTGAAGTGTTTAGCATTATCTGTTATAATGGCTTGAGGGATGTCATATCTAAAAATTTTATGGTTCAATATGAACATTGAAATTTTTTTTCCCATTACGGTAGACAATGACACATCTTCAACCCATTTGGTAAAGTATTCAGTTGCAATTATAATGAAATTATGACCATTGGATGAAGGTGGGTAAATAATACCTATTAGATCCAACCCCCATTGATAGAAGGGCCAAGGTGTAGTCATCAAATACAATTCCTAAGCTGGTACATGGATTAAGTTCTCATGCTATTGGTATTTTTGACAAGTCTTTGCAAAATGGCATGCATATTTCTCCATGGAAGGAAAATAATATCCTATCCTTAGAAGTTTCTTCACTAAGGTTAACCCATTCACATGTCACCCACAGATTCCTTCTTGGATTTTGTATAAGTCTAATTTTGATTCCTCCTTCTCTACACACCTTAAAAGCATTCCGTCAAGACTCTTGCAATACAACATGTCAGATACAAGGGTGTAACAAGAGGCTTGTCTTATGAAGTCTCTTTTTTGGTTTTGGGTTTGGTCCAAGGGTAGGGTTTGGTCTTTAAAGTAAGTGAATATAGATCCATACTAGGGTGAGTCATGTCCCACTAATAGGAAAATAATGTAGGAATTAGAAGGGTCAAATGCGGGTTGTCCCATTTCTTCTACTGAGAATTCATATCTTGCGCTTTGGTCTGACATCTGGAGGAGTGAAGCCAATGTCTCCATGGCATCTGCTACTTTATTCTTTTGTCTAAGAACTTGCTTAAATGTGATCAAGATAAAGTATTTCTTGAGATCTTCAATCATTTTCTTATAAGGTATCAACTTGCCATCTTTTATTTGATATTTATCATTTATTTGATTTATAACTAGTTGTGAATCTCCATATACTTGCAATTCTATCACCTTCCACTAGTACATTTGAGACCTTTTTTTGACAATTGAACATCCAAATTTAGACAGTAAACTGTCAATTAACTCACACCACCTGACGTCGCAATTTTGTAGTAAAAAAGACCGACGGTTTTGTTAGGCGTCGTAATTACAACCATGGCCGTCACAAAAAGAGGGTGCTAACATAGTGAACCTATCGTCAGACCTATTTGTGGTCATCACAATTGTGACACCTATACGTTGCAAAAAATAACAAATGACGGTAACCCATCAAAATCGTCCAACGGGTAGCCATCATTTCTAACATGTTCACCGATGGAAATTCTTTTAATGCAATAGATATCTGTCAGAAGTTTATGACACATATCCTTTGTTTATGGTTTGTAACGATGACTATGTTGTACATGCGACAGACATGCATTGGACATTTACGATGGATATCCATCATTTATGGTTGTTTTCTGACAGCGGTGCTATTATTACGACGGATGGATGTCAGATGTTTGCGATGAACCACCATTGTTGTTTTGAAGCCATCGTAGTTACGATGATAATCAATTTTTAAAATAAATAAAAAATTTGTCAATCAAGTTGGTATCGATTCAAAATGATGTTCTTGCAGATCTGGTTCCTGCTTGTGATTTGGTTATGGATCATTCGGAGATAACTTTGTAGTAGATTTGGTAGCGGCTCATGGATTATTGAGTTGAGTCTATAGACTTGGATTTGGAATGGATCCTACCGAATCAAGACTTGTGATAGCGACTGCTCCAACACAATTTAGAGATAACTTTGCAATAGATCAGTCTTTAAAGTACCTAGAAGCTGGGCTACTCTCAAGGGAAGTCCCTCTTCATGAGTAATTGATCACACTATATTGTTCCCATACATTTAACATGAGTACATCCAGGAATTGCGTCATCGCCTCCTACATAAAATGAATCCAATATTACAAAATACCCCCTAAGAAAGAATATATAGTTCAAGTGAAATAAACACATGATAAATAAGAGAGAAAAAGAGGAGTCTACTTACCAATAGTAGGTGTACTTGCTGACATTTTAGGCAGAACTATCTCTATGGATCTGATCCTTGTACTAGGTGTCGTACTCAACATAGGTTCAATAGTAGGTGTTGAACAAAAATATTATTAGAGCATAAAAAAATATGGATAACCATGGACAAGATGGAGGATAAAACATGTGATGTACCATCTAAAGTATTTGCATCTAAGGTAATGCCCTTTAATCTATTTAGCATCCCCTGTAAAGAGAACACATATATATTTTAGTTAATGACACAAATAAAATAGTATACTATAAAAATCATTATTGAAATTTTGTTATAATTAAAAACTACATTAATACTTACTCTATAGTTCTGAACACAACCAATCAACATATTTGATGCCCACTATATTTCAGGAGTGTGAGGTTGAATATTTGTCATTCGAGCTAACTCTTTTGATATTGCATGAAGGACCCTTTCCAGTGCAACCACAAGATCAACCTCTAATAAAAAATCAACATCGAATGGATCATGCTCATTCTGTGGCTCCTCATGGACTACTTGTTCCTTTCCGTTTCTCTGATCAACACTCATTTGTGAGAACAATATTATTAGCCCTTTATTTAAAAGCAATCCAAAATAATAGAACAAAAAATACGCATTAACATAACAAAACTGCGCATTAACATTTTTATTGTATGTGCATTTGTACAATAACAATGAGTTTTATCTGTTGGGAAGAAGAAGTCCCATGAGAACTATCACCGTCGTGTGTATCGTGTGGCTGTTGATCCATACTATAGCTCTGTATTTCAA
Source organism: Chamaecyparis obtusa (assembly GCA_027943335.1). Lineage (NCBI taxonomy): Eukaryota > Viridiplantae > Streptophyta > Pinopsida > Cupressales > Cupressaceae > Chamaecyparis > Chamaecyparis obtusa. The sequence continues at coordinate 246,627 of BSBK01005254.1, forward strand.
AAAAGTCATTCAGACATGTTAAAACACATGTTCTTATTCTAAGCTACGTTGAATAATAGACAATTATCAAAATGTGTACCACCTTGTCCATGATAGTGATGGGGTTTTTTGTATCTATGTGATTCAAATTGTAATCGATAAGAAACTCCTCACCTCCATGTATTGATTTGATCGCATATACAAATACGCGATTTCCCTCGCGTGCCTCAAATATGCAATTGGGTTGCTTCTTAGTTGATGTAGGCCGTGTACTGTTTATAAAACTTGTAATATTCCTCGACACTTTTGGTCTTCCGTGAACGTATATAGCTACTTTTTTACTTTGTTCACTGACTTTTTGCTGTATATAATTTGTCGTGAGTGCATACCTACACATACTTTTTTTATATTTAATAATCTGCATCTAACTATTGTAATCATAACAAGGTCTGACATACTCCATCAATTCGACAACTTTGTTGTAAGAGACCTTTATGCCATCCATGGAAAATAGGCGCAAACCATGTAATGAAGATGGTGCTACGTGATAGATCCTCTCTTTAACACAAAAATTAGTGTTTATTAGAGGAAGTTCATTGGGGACCCATTGTTTCTATAGATGTTTGTACCTAAACGATAGCTTGAAGTCACCTTTGCTCTCATCATCATAAGAACACGACCCCCCTTGAGCAAGGAAAATTTTTATGCATTTATTAAATTTCTTTCTGATATTTTGACCTTGAGTCAATCTTATTGAATTACACATACTAAATGTCTCACTTTCTTCTTCCATTCCTAGATTTTCCTTGCTTGAGGAAGACAATTATGACAAATACCTTTCCGCTAGTACCTGCACCTCATGCAATGAGAAAGATAGGTGGAAATGAGAGATATTTTACATATGGTAAAATATATTAATCTCTATGGGGTGTATTGACTTGTACCTGGAAATCCATGAGACTATGTGGGATACCTGACATAAGATAATAGTTATATAATCAGACAAACATAGTTCACTCCATAATTTTCATTATATCTTGTGAAGGACATTATTCATTGTTAAAATTATCTATTTATCCAACAATATTTTGAATATCTCAGCATTGCATATAACTAAACATCTCAGCATTGCATGGGACACCACTATTGTGGCATTTCGTCAAATAGTTCTCGTGCCTTTCCACTAGTGTTTTTATTACATCTTGTGAAGGACTTTATACATTGTTAAAATTATCTATTTATACTTTCAGAATTAGCTCACTCCATTGCAAGGAACAAAGAGAATCCCCTGTGATTTAACATCATTGAGATGCCTCCTTTCATTAGCTTCATTTCACCTTCTCATAGCTTCTCATAGCTTCCTATGTGTTTCATCCTTCATTTATACACTTACTTCCTAAGGGCTATTCTTGAGTTCAAACACATTGAGCTGCTACAACTGAATTATAAATCATGAATTCACTATAAATTCACTATAAATTAAGGGGCATTATAAATCATAAATTCGCTATAAAATTAATGTATTGCTCTAGATTTCATATGGACATTTTGTCAAATGGTTGGCATGTATGTTTATTCAAATGGAGTTATATCATTTGGAATGCATATATGATTGGTTGATACTGAATTCTATGTCAAGATTTATTGCATTAAATTGATCATTAGAAGACTCAGACACAAGAAGAATATGAGTATAGCCAATTTTTAGAAGAATATGAATGAATGCAAACATACATAAGTGGATGAACATAAATAATGAAGGTACCTGATATTGCCTGAAGTAATGAAGTGTTGACCCTGGGTTCAATCCAATATGCTCATGTATGATCTAGAAATTGTAAGGAAAGAAAGGATGGGGTTAGATCCAAAGGATCTAAGAAATTCTTGACACCCTATTATTGATCCTCATCTACAATTATGCATGTGCATAGTTAAGCCATACACTTCTAAAAGGAGCTATGCTACATAACATGTACTCAATTTCATTTTGATGGCATTTGTTGATTTAATTGCAACACTAGCTTGGTTATAAACAAAAAAAAGAAAAAGAAAGTGTCATTTGTAATTTTTGTGAATTCGAAGAGATGCCGCGAAGATGACACTTCACTTTTGTGTGGCACAAAGAGGGCATTTGAGTTTGGCTCACGGGCTGCAAACTAGGGCATCATGCATTGTTTATGAGCTCACTATTTGAGCACCTCATGTCCCTATTTGATTGGTTGGTGCTCTATTTGTTATATTGAGTTTACATCATATATTTAGTTTTAATAAAATCTTATAAAACAACATAAAACTAACCCAAAATACTTTGTCTTAATAAAATCTTAATAAAACAATATATTTAGTCTTAATAAAATCTTATAAAACAACATATATTGTGTGAAGTGTTTGATCTCTCTTTATTTGTTTTGCTATTGATATTCACTATGTGGTACTCCCCGCTTATGATCATTTCATGAGGAAATGTCTTGATGGCTCATGGGCTACAAGCTAGGGCCTCATACATTGTTCATGATCTCACTGTTTAATATTGGCATTGTTTACATCTTTTCATTTGGAATGCTTGATGACCCGTGAGCTTTGAGAACTAGGGCATCATTGCTATTACCTTCAAGGCATTATGTGAAGTGTTTGATATCTCTTTATTTGTTTTTCTATTGATATTCACTATGTGGTACTCCCCATTTATGATCATTTCATGAGGAAATATCTTGATGGTTCGTAGGTTGCAAGCTAGGGCATCATGCATTGTTTATGAGCTCACTATTTGAGCACCGACCAATCAAATAAGGACATGAGGTGCTCAAACAGTGAGCTCATAATGACATAAACAATGCATGATGCCCTAGCAAAACAACAAAACAAATAAAGAGAGATCAAACAATTCACACAATATATGTTGTTCTATAAGATTTCATTAAGACTAAATATATTGTTTTATTAAGACAAAGTATTTTGGGTTAGTTTTATGTTTTTTTATAAGATTTTATTAAGACTAAATATATGATCATACATTAATACACTTATTGTTTTGAATTTGAGCTCGGGCATCATGCAATGTTATTGTTGTCATTGCATGCTTGTTGCTGTTGTGCACCATATATTGTTTTATACACTATTTATTTCATTGAGACTGTGATCTTGGCATTTGTAATGTATTTTTTGTTATTAGATCAATGCTATCATGTTGTTGAGGCTGTAGATGCATTGAATCACCACTGTCATTCTATTTTGATAGCAACAATATAACAAGAGCTTCCACGAAGATGAAATTGCAATTTTGCATGGCACAAAGAGGGCATTCGAGTTTGGCATGTGTGAAGAGGCCGACACCATGTGGGAAGAGGGCACTGACACTTGAGGTAGGCATTCGAGCTTTGTCTTCTCATTAAATCAATTTTAGTGTCATTGTTTACATCTTAATTAGCATTTGGAATGCTCGATGACCCACAAGCTTTGAGAGCTAGGGCATCGTTGCTATTACCTTCAAGTAATTGTGTGAAGTGTTTGATCTCTCTTTATTTTTTTTGTTTTTGATATTCACTATGTGGTACTCCCCGTTTATGATCATTTCATGAGGAAATGTCTTGATGGTTCGCAGGCTGCAAGCTAGGGCATCATGCATTGTTTATGAGCTCACTATTTGAGCACCGACCAATCAAATAAGGACATGAGGTGCTCAAATAGTGAGCTCATAATGACATCAAATAAAGCACCAACCAATCAAATAGGGACTACAGTACTGGTGAGGGCACCTAGGTAGGGTTGTTTGGTACCTAGTATTCCTAAATTTTGGCTTGTAGTGGCCTTAGCCAAGCCACTAGGTTAGGGAGAAGCCTATTTGGTCTCTCTAGGTGTGCTAGCTAGTGCTTGTTCTTCTTTGTTATTTTGAGTCCTTGGTGTGTCTTTTGGAGCCTGGTTGTAGCAGTCTTAGCCAACTTTGCCAGGTTGCCTATCATAGGCCAGTGTTCTAAAGTTGAACAAATGGCCTCTTTAATGTTTTAGAGGTTTGAAAATTACCTTTATGACCCTTACTCAATCAAGGATTGAGTGCTTTTGAGGTGTGTATAGGTGGTTTGTCTATCCACCAGAAGTTGCTTGACAACTTTGAAAGTTGTCATGATAGTTTTTCTTGCAAAAGCATGTAACCGGCTCAAGAGATAGCTAGCCCGATCCATGGGCCCTAACACCAAGGAGGGAGCTATTTAAGCTTTGAAAACCATAAAGTGAGGCATAGGGAAGAGTGCAATATGGAGAGCAAACTTTTGGTTGTAGTTAGACTGTGTAACTAGTTTTTCTTTGATAGAGATATACATTTTTGTGTTGATAGAGATAAGAAATGGATTGAATATCAGACTGTAATGTTTGCATGTGATGATTGTTAATATTTTTTAATTCCTGGGATATTTATTTAGCATTTCATTTCAATTTTGAGTTAGTCTTCATAGTTTTTTTAATTTTGGCCTGTCTTGGGTTACTTCTGACAGAGCTTTGAATAATGGAGTGCTAGAGCACTCTCCCACCGTACAATCTGTAGAGGTCTATGAGATTTGTGTCTAGACTCCCTGTAATATATATTGTGCAAAGGAGGGGCCCTCAATCAAATGATGTGGAGGGGAGGTCAGATGCATTGTCATGAGCCTCAATTGACATGTGTACAACATCAATAAAGACATAAATCCATAATCAACATTATTAATCAACATATAATTAATATTAATATCAAACCATATTAATATTAATAATATTAATATTAATCATTTATTGATTATATCAATCAAACCTATAATATTCCCCACTACTAATGAAATTTAATATTATAATAGAAATAAAATATAAACAAATTAGTGTATTAGAAAAATAATCAAGATTAGTAAATATCAATTATATATATTGAATAATCTATTAATCAATAAATAATGTTATTAATAAATTCTGCACATAATATTATTTATTAATTAAATATTGGACATATACTAATTTATGGTTAAAGTTGACACCTATTGAAAATGGGCTTAAACAGGCAATTACAGAGTAGAACATAGCACAGCTAGACACGACTAAAAGAAATCATTGAAATTAGCACACAATAGCTAGCATCGTTATTTGATTAAAGATTATTGTTCCAAATAATGTCAATAGCATAGATGAACAATAAACTCTTGGTATTATTCATACCGCTAATTAGAAGATACAACTCAAAGACAAAAGCATTTTATCATTGCACAATATGAATCATTACAGTCATGTTAGAATGACAAACAAATATCAACCTAGTCAACCACCTTTTGAAGGAGATATTGATATCGTTAGGGATGGAATAGACTAATTTGTGAGTAGTCAAACATTCAATTAATTATTTTGTAAGACATGAAAAGTAGCAAAAGCCATGAGACGTGTTGCAACCCTTCATCCATGATAAACAAGATATATATACGATAGTCCAGTCATTCAACTAGGGGGAGATATAAGAAAACATAAGAGACAATGATGGTATTTGACCAGAATTATTTGTATCCACACTTATTACTTGCAGTGCTCAAGAGCCTTATGAATAGCAATTTACGTGGCTAAGGTTACATGACTAATTCCATCCCATTCAACACTTACGTGGCTAAGTCAAGAGGAATAAGGAAATAGGATCATAGATGGAGGTGATGAGGGAATTATTAATTCTGATAAAGAAATCATAGATTAACAATATATCTATCAATACCCATTATCAGTATTAGGAAACGGGTATGCAGGGAATTGTTTATGAAGTTAATGTTGTATATTCTATCATGGGAAAGGTATCCACATATGGACTATTCTATATAAATATATATTGTGATATAATCAAAATTATTTGTATTATATTGTATGTATTTATATGTAATATATATAATAATGTAAACATAATCACTTATATTGTGATGTATATGTATAATAATGGTCAGAACTATATATATATTTATGTTATATTTTAGGTGTGAACATACACATATATAATGGATAATATATATAAATATATAAAAGAATAAAGAGTCAAGAAATCATAGATGCATATATCTGGCAGATCTAAGGATATATCTGAAATATATATAATAGTAATTAGAATTATATATAATAGATATTCTAAATAAGTTAGTGACAATGTTGTAAGCATAGGGTGATAACAAATAAGGCTATAAGATAGCTATGGAAAGTAGTGGCTTGAAGAATATTATATCTGCATTCTATTAGGATCAGAGATCCTGATTTATTCTAATATATTGGTGTAAATATATGTTATACATATATTTAATAATCAGGAATCCCAAACATAATATAAAATTGATCTCTGTTACTACTTCAAAAAAAGAATGGAAGGCAGAGGCCACCAAAGAGGGGCAGTCTAAATCCAATAGGGTAGCTCCCAAGATAGGGTGGGGACCAACCCTTCTTTAACCTTGAGAGCTTGAGCTTGAGATAGGTTAAAGGCTGAGTCTATAAACTTTGAGGGAGTCTATCAATGGTCTCTAAGTGCTTTGGTTTGCCTCCAATGTCTTCTCCCTTCTCACAGATTGAAGTAATAATAAGATCAGTCTTGTAATATGGATTAGAAATAGCCAAAAATTCTTAATTCATTATTTGTTCTTTATTTTTACTCCAAATATTAATGTTGAACTATTTGGGGACATTACATGCATGATCAAGCATCTCCAATGTAGAGAGAGCTCGGGGGATTGTGGATACAAGGGAAAATACTAAACCCTCACTGTTATAGATAGTGAGTTACCAAACCCTCATTTATAGCCCCATTTTTAGTAGGCCATATATGGACAGTATGGGAAAAGGAGACCGACAGAATCTTAAAGCCCTCTAAAAAGGGTATTCGAATCCATAATTAATTGGACGCTTTGCTTAGAGAAGTTTGGAGTTATTAGCAGAAAAAGGTCAATTAGGCCTATTAAACATAGTAGCCTTTTTAGGCCAGACAACAGACAAAACTTTTGAAAAGGGACAGAGAGGTTCCTAGAACAATGAACTTTATCATATTCTTGGTGTCATAGACTAAATGGAGAAAGGAGGAGTTTGAAACTTCTTAGAAGGGGACTAGGATAGCACCCTTAAGGTGCCTCTTTGATTCTAGGAGGGCCTAGGACAAAGTTATAGCAAGGTCTATGTAACATCAAGTACCCTAGTTTGCATTATTAGATGATCTTGTTTAATTTGTGTTCATTTCATGCAAAGATACATGTAAAGGAAAATAAATTTTTGCATCTAAAGATTACATGTATATATATGAAAAATAACTTGTATATTGTTGGATACAATTGTCTGAGGGAGATTGTTGGATACAATTGTCTAATTATGTGTTTTCTTTGATGTCACACAAATGTCATATCAATAAGCAGTTCTGTGTGTCTACCAAGCTCAGTTGGTCAGCAGGCAGTTTCTCAGTGTCTACCGAGATCTTTCGGGCGTCAAAGGAAAGTATGGCAGAAAATAGTGTAAACCGAGCTTCCATGGTTATCAAAGGAAAGTTAGTGTTTACCAAGTTCACTTGGTCTCCAAAGGATGTTGTAGAATTCACAGTGTTTACCGAGTTCACTCGGTCACTGAAGGAAATCTTTCAGGATTAGTATTTACCAAGCAAGGTCGGCCCAATAAAGGATTTTGTTAATTTGGGAAATAAAGTTTGTTTATCCCAGCCGACTGTTGTAATGAGTGTTAATGATTATTAGTGCTGACTTGACAATCTGAATGATATATATATAGAAGGTCAAGTGGTGAATTAAGAAAGGTGTGAAGAATAGAGTAAAAAGTGTGGAAGCTTTGTGAGTGAACATGCAAATCATTTTGAAGGAAGGTGTGTGCAAATTTTGAAGGATGGTTAGATATCTTTGAGGTGTAGCAAAGATTTATTTGATCAGGAAGGATCTAGTTAAGCAGAATAGAGATTTATAATCAGCAATTTAGTTACATCATTATTCAGGTCATTTCATTGTTACTTTCTTACCATTGTAGCAATGATTTCAAAATCTCTTAACCGAGTTGGTTTAACAGCCATTTTGTAAATCCTCTAACAAGGTGATAGTTTTATTGAATTGTTCAAAGACCTCTTATAAGGCCACTCCTAATAGGGTGATTAAATCCTCTAACAAGGTCACACCTAACAATGTATTTTGTAACCTTTTACTGGGTTGGCTCCTAACAGGGCATCACTTGAGAAGAGTGAAAAATAGTAACTAGTTACATTGGTGGTTTTTCCCATATTGGGTTTCCACGTTAAATCTGGTGTCTCTTGTGTTCATGTTATTTTCTTTATGCATGCATGTTAATCACTAATGAATGCTTAAGAATAGTTATAATTAATACTCACTACAATAACCGAGTTACAACATTTCTCTGTATGTTTACCAAGTAACAGCAGCAAATGATTTAATAAGACATCTAAGGGATCTGTGGTAATATTTTTGTGATTAACTGATTCACCCCCCCCCTCTCAGTTGCTCCATCTATATTTCTAACAATTGGTATCCGAGCTTTTGGTGCTTGCAGGAAGGGTTTCAAGGACCTAAGCTAAAGATCAGGATGTCTTACAAGAGAGAAATTCCAAGGCTTAATAGAGATAAATTTTCAGCATGGCAAGGTCTCATGAGACTTCATCTAGCTTCCATTGGTGATTCAGGATGCAAATATCTTGATCAAGAATATACAGTTCCTACTGGCACATTATCTGTTGAAGACATTGTAGAGAAAAAGAACCATAACACCATGATGATAGACATTGCATCAGCTCTTAGCTATGAATAATTTGATGAGATCAAAGACTACACTACTGCTTATGCAATGTGGAACAAGCCAAAGAAAATTTATGGTGGTGATGAAAATGTGAAGAGAGCCAAAGTAGAAAGCCTAAGAGGACAGTTTGATCAGATGAAAATGAGAGAAGATGAAAACATTGCAAAATATGTTGAAAGGATCAAGGCAAGTGTTAGTGCAATTAGAGCTTCTGGAGGAACAATTGATGATGAAATAGTTATAAGTAAGGTTCTCAGAACATTACTCCCTATCTATGCAATAAGAGTGTCTACTATTCAAGAAAGAAGATGTGAAGAAAATCACAATATAACTTTGGATGCCTTAGTTGGAAGATTGACAGCCTTTGAATTGGATAACTATGACAACTATGTTCCAACTTCTAAAAATATTGAATCAGCATTTGAGGCCAAACTTTCACTTAAGAAGGGCAAGAAAATCCAGTCAGAAAGTAAAGAAGAATCAGAGGAAAGTTCTGATAGTGATCTTGAAGTTATTGAAGCATTACTTGCAAAGAAATATTCTAGAGGTAGAGGTAAATACAAAGGTAAAACTCCCTTAATATATTTTTCATGTGAAGAAATTGGTCATATTGCAGCTAGGTGCCCAAACAAGTAGAGCAAGGATGAGAAGAAAGGTCACAAGTACAATGGCAAGAAGAATTTCAAATCATTCAAGGATAAAGGTAAGAAAATATGTTTTTTGGCTAAGGATTCTAATGATAGTGAAGAAGAAATTGTCTTCATTGCTATAAAAGATGAATTTGATGATGATGAAGATGAGATGGCACTTATCTCTTATATAAGCAAAAATGATACATGGATCATAGACAGTGGATGTTCACATCATATGACTGGTGATAAAACAAAGTTTGAACATTTTGAAGACTATGATGGTGGTAGTGTAAGGTTTGGAAACAATGAACCTTGTTGTATAAAAGGAAGAGGATGAATTTCACTAACCAAAGAACTTATATGTGATAATGCATATTGGGTTGAAGGACTAAAACATAATCTTCTAAGTGTAGCACAACTAATCAACATTGGATTCAAAGTTGAATTCATGAATGGCAAAGCAAGACTGCTGGATGACAAAGGAAAATTGATTGGATCAGGCAAACAAACCAAAGGTAACCTGTTTTATCTTGATCTTGGTAAATGCTCATGTTTTGTTGCTCAAATTGAAGAAAGTTGGTTATGGCACAAAAGGTTATGTCATGTAAATTTTGATAACACGGTGAAAATAAGCAAATTCAAGAAAGTAAGAGGCATTCCTACTTTGAAGAAACTTGATGTTGGTCTATGCAAGAATTGTCAGATTGGAAAAATGGGAAAGACTAGCTTTAAAAGTAAAAACTATCAGTTTGAGGATATTTTGGAAATTGTGCATACTGATTTATGTGGACCTATTGGAATTGAAAGCTATACTAAGGAAAAATTCTTTATTCTCTTTGTTGATGATTACTCTAGAATGATGACTATTATGTATTTAAGAGAAAAGTCAGAAGCATTTGAGAAGTTCAAATGGTATTTGGCAAGAGTAGAAAAGGAAACAGGAAAAAGAATGAAGTGCTTGAGATCAGACAGAGGTGGTGAATTCATCTCCCATGAATTCAATAATTTTTGCATTGAAAGAGGAATCAAAAGATAGGTATCAGCCCCAAAAACTCCTGAGAAGAATGGAATAGCTGAAAGGAGGAACAGATCTATCATGGATTATGCAAGGACTCTAATGATTGAAAAGAACATTCCTATGAAATATTGGAAGGAAGCCATCGGCACTGCAGTTCATACCTTGAACCGAGTACAGTTGAGGAAAGCCACATTCAAAACTCCTTATGAGTTATGGTATGGCTATAAACCCAATGTAAGTTACCTAAAAGTATTTGGTAGTAAATGTTACATCTTAAAAGAATCTAGAAAAGGAAAATTTGATGTAAAAAGTGATGAAGGAATATTTTTGTGATATTCTTGTAAAAGTAAGGCGTATAGATGTCTGAATTTGTCTACTCACAAAATCATAGAAAGTGCACATGTGAGAGTTGATGAGTTTGTAGAAAAGACTAAAGAAGAAAGCAAAAAGGAACCAGAGGATTACAAAAGATTTGTTTACATTGAACCTGATACATTGCCAAACACATCTATCAATAAGGAAACTGCATCTACCGAGCCCAGTACAGTAACTGAGTCACAAGAAGAATTTCAAACTGAGTCACAAGGAACCGAGTCTTAGTCTTAAGCTACCGAGAAAATATCTACCGAGCCCGAGCAACCTGAACCTGAAGATGAAATTCAAGAAGATGACAATGTAACTCATTCAAGAGGCAAGGAACCTGTATTGGCCAAGTATGTCAGGAGGCATCATACACCAAATCAGATTATTGGAAACAAATCAGACGGTACTATGACAAGAAGTAAACTAAAAGGTACATGTTTACTTGCTAATTTTGAACCTCTAAATGTCAAAGATGCATTGGAAAATGAAAGTTGGATTGAGGCTATGAATGAAGAAATAGAACAAATAGAGAAGAACAAAATATGGACTCTTGTACCTAGGCCTAAAGATAAAAATGTAATTGGAACAAAATGGGTATTCAAAAATAAATTGAATGAAGATGGTCAAGTATCAAGAAACAAAGCAAGATTGGTATGTAAAGGATATTCTCAAGAAGAAGGTATAGATTATGGAGAGACTTTTTCTCCTGTTGCAAGATTAGAAGGTATAAGGACTCTACTTGCATATGCAGCACATAAAAGATTTAAGGTATATTAGATGGATATAAAATTTGCATTTCTCAATGGTATTCTTGATGAAGAAGTCTACATTGAGCAACCTGAAGGTTTTATTGATCCAGACAAAAAGGATATGGTCTGCAAGTTACACAAAGCATTGTATGGTTTGAAACAAGCCCCTAGAGCATGGTATGAAAGATTACATAACTATCTTATTCAGATTGATTTCAAAATAGCTAATGATAACAGTTATTTGTACATCAAAGAAGGACCAAACAACAAAATTGTTTTGGCAGAAATATTTGTGGATGATACTATGTTTACAGGGAATGATGATCAATGCAAAGAATTTTCAGAGAAAATGAACAAAGAATTTGAAATGTCTATGTTTGGTCAGATAAAGTTCTTTGTTGGTCTACAGATTCAGCAGAACAAGAATGGTATCTACATTACTTAGTCTAAATACATCAAGGAAATACTTAAGAAGTTTGGTATGGAAGATTCAAAACCAGTTGGTACACCCATGTGTACTGGACTGAAGCTTACCAAAGATGATGATTCAAAAGAAGTAGATCAGACCTTATATAGATCAATGATTGGAAAATTACAGTATGTAGTGCATACAAGGCCTGATATTGCCTTAGCAGTTGGTATAGTAGCAAGATTCTCAGCAAAACCCAGAGAAAATCATTGTGTGTGTGAATTTTGTACCTGATCTGTAGACACAACACTTCAGTAAAACATTAGAGGTTAGCTATAATCAAAATTGTGCAAAATTGAAATCTAATTTAACCAAGTGATTTACTACCTTCTAGTAGGTGCGAGATTGATGTTCTCAGATTGCTGAGATTAGTGACCTAGATGACACCTAAACGAAGGATTTGAATGCAAAAATGATATAAAATATGAATGCAATTAATCTTTTTTTTTTTTAATTTTCTATGCAATAAAAATGATAAAATGATATGAAATCTATGATATGTAAAAATTGATATGCTATGAATTGATCTAACAATAATATGAAAGCTATGAATTTGAAATTGATCTCACAAAGCTTCGAATCCTCAAATTTATCTTTCAAGCTCCAATTGTGCAAATTCTCCAAATCTGATATGCTATGATTCCTATAGAGTAAGTTTGCAATTTGCGAGATGAGATATGAAGAGCTAAGCCTTAATTTATAGAAATCCAGGGCTTTGGAGGTGCATGGAAGAAAGCCATAAATCACTCAGATTAACTCAGCTTGATTTTTGAGTTATTTTTAAATAAAAGATAGTTAACTCAAAAAAACATGCAAAAGCTAAGTTTTAACTTAAAATAGAGTTTAGCTTTAATTGATAATTGATAGTTGTCTGCTTTTATGATTGTGCACATGGATAATTATGAATTAATAAATAAATAAAGTGATTTATTCTCAACTTAACTAATTTTTGAAATAAAATAATTAATTTATAGGTTAATTAACTATTTTATCAAACTTTTATTAAAAACTATATTATTAAATAATGACAACCTGCTTTAATCAATTAAATAAGAATTTAATCAATTATTCATAGGATATTAGATTTATTGTCAAAATTTAAATAATATAATTAATAATAGATAGAATTAAATTTAATTAAATAATTAAGTGGCAAGATATTAAATCTAATTAATTAAATATGAAAATATTCAATTAATCAAACTTAGGATAAATGTGATTTATTGCCAAATAATCATTAAATTAAAGATAATTAAGATAATTAGGAACATTGCTAGGAATATTCCTCGATGCAGAATTTAAGATAATCAATTATGATTCGATGATGTTTAGATGTGCCTTAGATTGGGACTTTGATGTCGATTTCGTTTGAATTGTTGATATAGAAGATTAATGAACTTATAGCCCATTTTTGGGGTATTACATTTTGCCCCTCTTTGAATTACTGTGCGAAGCGCAGTGGTTCAAATATAGCCTATGTTTGATAGAGATATGAAACTGATTCAAAAGATAAACCGATTCCAAGATAGAAACCAATTGAAAGATATGGAGATATTAGGTCCTGAATGACCAAAGATAATGTTCACTATAACAGAAAATGAACCTATGATTGCAAAAAAGTGTCAAAACACCCGATTCCAAACCTTATGATTGCGAAAAAGTGAGTGACCGGTTCTAGACTTGATTGTCTTAGCAGAACTAGCAGGTATCACATCTGAATCCTTCAGTTACTGAAGAACCAAGGAAAGAACACTATGATCCGATGGTTGCAAAAATTGATACAGTTTACAAGATTAGGAGAATACCAGATTGATATGGATCGACGATGAATCTGATATGCCCCAAGTGATGATAGATTTGCCCCAAGCGATGAGGACTTTTGATGAATCAACAACTAGACGTGGTTGTTTTCTTGATCACTGAGGAAAGATATGATTTCCATAAAGATATGATTTCAAATTTGTTTACAGACTTTGAATGATATGTAATACCATGCCCCCTTCGAGATTAAAATTGAAATCTGACAAGAAAAAGTCAGCGTTGAGAATTCAGAAGCATGTTAATTGATTGGAAAAGTGGTTATACACGTTCAGGAACATGTTCTGCATCATTGGAAGGTCCCCAAAGACCAAGTTTGACTAGGTTAAACCATGAGTTGACCATAGTTGACTGAGTTGAAATTTTGATAGTTTGATGTAAGATAATCAGTTAAGTGGAATACTAGATCTCTGTGATGACGGAAGGTCGATTATGCAAGCACTTAATAATATAAATGATCTCAGATTTAGATTTTGGTCCCGAAAAAAGATTCTACTTGCTGTTTTGTTGGAGGAACCTTCGTGTGAGATTCAACTCTTTTTAGATTTGAAGATGCGAGTGGAGAATTGTTTAAGCATTGAAGTTCGTTTAGTCATTGTGAGATCATGTAAAGATGAAAAATGAAATGCAGAATGAAATGCAACCTAATACCTAGGACCTACTCACTGATCATATGTCGATTTGTTATCATCATTGAACTTTTAGGTAACTAGATAAATTAATACAATGCCCACTAGCTATGAAACCATAGACATATGAATATCAATTTGTATGCACAAGAATCAATACAACACCCACTGGCTAGGCAACCATGGACATATGAATATTGATTTTATTTTCAGAATGTCAAATTAGATATAAGCACCAAGGCATAAACGCCAGGATGACCTAAATATCATGTCCATTTTGATATAACAATTTGTATAAGCATCAAAACATAAATGTCATGATGACCGGAATATGCCTTCCATGACAAACACATCAAACAGCCAAGAGATCATTCTAAATCCAATGTGAATTACCCGTAGTGACCCTTTATCATTCACATCTTTAGGTAAGATCATGTTTCACAGTAGGAGAAAGAACTCACTCAAAAAGATAATAGTTAGATCAATACTTCTTTGAATCATTCGGGTATCAATGGTCAAGGTACGCATGGCCATCCAATTCAAGTAAGAGGCTCTTATAGTCGGACACCATTTCAATCCAGAATTTCCAAAGTTGTTAGATTTTCACATACAAGCAGAAGACAAAGAAAAGATTATGCCCCTAGTCATCACTCTCTAAATCCTGTAAAGGACATCATCGAAGGGCTCGAAGGGACACAATATGCAAAAATCTCAATGCGAATCAGTAAGCATACAAGGAGATAAAGGAATGAAAAGCACAGATTGTTTTCAGTTTGTTGTTTGATTGCATTGTTATAGATGCAAAATCCTTTCTAGAGACAAGACTGACTGTCTGACTCACATGAAGCTTCAAAGGACTCTGACTAGATATGATACTTCTCAGATACACTGGAGACCATAGGATATGACATTGATTTCCCCCAAGTTTGAACATTGATAGGATACAGACACTTGAGCAGATTTATGGACAAACTAACTTATTGAAAACTAGAAATGCAAAACAAACCGGGAGATATGTATAAACTAAAGCAAGACTGAAAGTTGGGAAAGACCAAGATTGCGTTGATAGATGGAGCATTTTGAAACAAGTGGCACTCATTTGCTAGGTTTTCACCATCTTGGCAGAGATTCTATTTTTGCTACCAAGGTGCCTGTTTCCAGGTTTTCACCAAGGCACTTTTTTTTCTTTTTCTCATTTATGTTTTTTTTCATTTATTTTATTTTTTTCATTTTTGATATTTTTGGATTTTTTTTGTGAATCATCAAGGTGCCTATTGCTAGGTTTTCACCAAGATGTTCATTTTTTCAGGACTTTTTCTAATTTTTATAAATTTTTTAGGACATTTTACCATAGACTGAATGCCTTAGGCGTAGAATTTCTTCAATGGAGAATGTTGATTGGTTCTCGGAGCTGTTCTCCTTCAGTCATTGAGAGTTGATAGGCACCAGAGCCAAAAGTAGCAATGATGACAAAGGGACCCAGCCAGTTGGGTTCGAACTTCCCCTTGCGTTCTTGATGGGATTGATTTTTAGGATTTTCTCTCAAGACTAGATCGCCAACCTGAAATTCTCTGTGTCTGACTTTCTTGTTGTAGCCTCTAGACATTCTCTTCTGATATACTCTGAGATGATCATACGCTGCTTGTGTACACTCATCTAGTAGTTCAAGTTCTTGCAACCTAGACACTCTATAGTCATCATCAATTACCAAACCATGCATTCTGATTCTTAGTGATGGGTTTTCAACCTCAATAGGCAGTACCACTTCAGACCCATAAACTAAAGTAAAAGGTGTAGCCCTAGTGGGAGTTCTGATACTTGATCTGATACTTGTTCTAATATTTATTCTGATACTTGTTCTGATACTGGTTTTGATACTGGTTCTGACACTGGTTCTGATACTTGTTTTGATACTATTTCTGATACTTGTTCTAATACTGGTTCTGATACTGGTTCTGATACTTGTTCTGATACTTGGTATACTTGATAGCATCTTTTTCCATTGCAAACTCTCAAGCAAGATCATATCGTGCAGTCCCAATGTCTAGCAAAGTGGAGAACAAGAGGCATTGGCAAGTTGGTGGATGAGATGGAAGACAAGAGAATGAAGGAGAATGAAGGGAAGAAATCCTCAAGGGAAAACTCCTCAAGAATACCCAAGCTAGGGAAAAATTGTCATGTCAAGCACATTTGGAAAAGCAATAAAAGGCCAGTATAAGATAAGTCACAAAATTGTAATGCCAAAGAAGGAAAGGATGTCGTCCAAAGGAGTAGACATGTCAAGAGGCTTCATAGCACTGTGTTTTACTCTTTTTTTTCTTTTTTTTATTAGATCAAGACCAAAGGGGAAAATGATAGCAATAGGCAAAAATGAATGGAGGAAAATAAATATGAAGGCTAAATAGGAAGGGAATGAAAGCCAAATCATCATAAGATAGCTCACAAGATAGCCAAATGTTCATGTATAGATCAACATTGTCAAGATCAAAGAGAGAAGATGGAATGGATGAAATATGTAGAAGAACTACGCATGATGCCTGATTGCCAGGTTTTCATCACGGTACTTATCCAAAGTGCCACAAGGGAGTGGTTTTCACCATAGGATGAATTTATTTCTCTTTACTTTTGCTACCAAGGTGCCTGTTTCCAAGTTTTCGCCGAGGCACATTTTCAATTTTATTTTATTTCATTTTTATTGATTTTTTCAATTTTAGAAGGCAAGCTTTTTAGATAATGCTCCTTGAAAGGATAAACTGTGATATGCCAAGGATTCAAAATGATATGCTCAAAGATGCTGATAGGGAAAGGGAGATGGAAGAAAAAAATGGAGGATAAGGTTTTATGTAAAGCAAGTGAGGTTGGAAGATAGGAGGAATAGGCAAATGAGGAAAAATGATAGAAGGTTGAAGGATAATGCATGGAAGGATTGTGAAAGGGTAGATGGAAAGGAAGGCAAGCTCAACATCAACACATACCTTGAAGGGTGGTGAGCGGATGGAGGAATCATGAATGAAGGAATACGTGAAGGAATATGGCGAATGGATAGTAGAGGTTGTGGTTTAGGCATGTGGCATGGAAGAATATTTTTGGAGGGAGATGAAGTGGAAGCCTTTGGAAGCTTGAATGTTAATTTCACTTTTTTCTCAACACCAGACTCTTTCAAGAGAGACTTTGGAATCCATATAGTCGTAGGATTTTTATTTCCTTTTGATGATCTAGAGAGAATATCTTGAATGATGGATTTTGGAACCCATACTTGTCTTGTAGTTTTCTTCTTAGATATCTCTTTTGACTTTAGGCCTCCATGTTGATTAGAGGAGACATAGTGATGTTTTTTTTTATGGATTCTTGTATTGCTTCTTTTTCTTGTATTGAACATTCAAGTTACTTCCAAAAGACTTGGGACTTGTAAAAGAAGGAGGATATGATTGGTTTAGATGAGTGGGTGGATGAAAAGGATTCAAGGGTATGCATCTATGTTGATCTTGAGGGAAGATGGGAGATGGAGGGGTGTAAGGACCCAAGATGGATGGAGAATTAGGAGAGTTAGGAGGGGAAAGTGAAGGGACATAAGGACCCAAGATGGAAGGTAGATGTGAAGCTCTTAGTAGTGGTGGAAGAGGTCCAAGGATGGAAGTGGAAGATACAAAAGGATAATCAATAAGTTCATCAGCATCTATATGACAACCAAGGATATCAGCATCTTTAGAGTGAGCATTAGAATTTTCAATAGAATCGTGGACATCTTGAATATGAGAACCTTCTTTGATACGATTGTTCAAAGCTTGCAAAGACTTAGGAAGAGTAGAAAGTGGAAATGAACATGGAGTGGTAGAACAAGAAGATGGAAGACTTTGATCTTGACAAGGATCTTTGGATAGCATAAGCTCATAATTTTTTTTTTGATTTTCAATAGGCTTAACATTGGAAGTAACAACACCATTTTTACCAACCTTAATGGAAGTATCATCTTTGGAAAGTGCAAGTGTAGTAAGGTTATTTTGATTGTCAATAAGCTCAACAGTGTAAGTAGCAGCTTGATCTTGCTTAGGAGAAGACTTAAGACATGGTGGAATGCATGAAAAAGGGTGTACAAGATCAAAAGAACCATGAAGCAGATAAGAGACATTGGGAAAAGGAGTGGATGACATGGAGGCTTCTTGATCTTGATCTTTCTTTATGTTCTTTTCTTTATCATTTCTAGAGTCCTCTTGACATGGAGCCACTTCTAAGGACAAGGAAGCATGTTGGGATTGTATGGATGACTTTGGAAGAGATGGTGGAGGAATAGATGAAGTAAGAATTATAGCATATGAAGGCTTAGGCTCTTTAGGTTTAGCATTATTGAAAGTATTTGTAGCCAAGTGAAGGTTAGCTTGAGTTTCTTTAAGAGGTAGCCCTAGAGGATAACTATAGGGAACCACATGAAAAGTATCAAGGCTTGTGTCAGATGAAGGTTCTGTGAAAGATTTGAAAGACTCAGAAGCTTTAAGAAATGTATGGGTATCGGAGGAAGTAGGGGATGGAAGGGAACCATCACTAGACAAAGGTTCAACATTAACATGACCTTGCTTGAGAAGCTAATCTTTATTTTTAGCAGGAGAGTCTTTAGGAGAAGGATTCTTATAGTATTGATGTTTCAAGCTAGCACGATGCATTTTATAGTCCTCAGTAGTAGTAGATGGATCACAATCAAGGTATTGTCCACAAAAGCCATCAAAGTCTCTTTCAAAATTAGAATCATATGGATCACCATCACGATCTATCCAATGTGATGGCCCATTTGTAGTAAGTAGGAACACATGATGAGGAGGACTCTTAGGAACAGAGGTGTCATAGGTATCATTACATTGTTTGTCATCATAGTCATCATAGTCTCCAAAGCTGGATGTGTCACTCTCCGTGGAAGAGGTATCATAAGGGTTATCACATTGCTCAAATTCTTTCCGGGGGCATGGTGACATGTACAAGTCTTTATCAAATGGAAAAGAGCATAGAGTTTCCATGGAGAACTCTTTAGGTTCCTTTTCTTTCTCAAGTTTGTCAAGCTGGACTTGCATAGCTTGCAGCTGCTTCATCATAGCGGTGATTAGAGCTTCTTCCTCTTGTGTACTGATTCTTTGAGACATGTGTACTGATTCTCAATAGCTATTGCTATGTTCTTGACACAGTGATTTGTTCAATAGATTCTGGAAATAGGCTGAAAAAGCTAAATATCTGGCAATTCTGACAACTTTCAAAAATTTCCCAAATGACACTCTGCAGACTCGTACAACAGTGGGTATGCTATGAAATGACAGTTGCAAAACTTGTACGACAATTGCAAGCAAGATTTTGACTCTTAGAATTTTTTGGCATCAAAACTCGTATGACACTAGGTTGGTTATCATACGACAGTTGGGTAGCAATGAAATGACAGTTGCAAAACTCATACGATAGTTGGATTGCAATGAAATGATAGTTGAAAATCTTGTACGACAGTTGCAAGATTTTGACTTTGAGAATTTGCTAGCATGGAAACTCATAGGACACTAGGTACCCAATCATACAACAGATGGGTTGTAATGAAATGATACTTGATGGAAACTCGTATGACTTTCTAACCTCCTGAGATGACTTTTGACTCCAGAAAAGGATTTTACTTCAGATTTTATAAATTTTGAGTTTTTAGATTTGAATTGTTTGCAAATTTCAATGTCTAGATTTGAGGATTGTAACAGATTTGTTCATTTTCAATAACCAGATAGATAAACAAGCACGCAAAATAGCAAGCAAGTGATTTCAAGCATGTCTGAAAACAATGAACAAGGGCAAAAGAAACCTTGCGCATGAACAATCAAGTGACTTATTCATTCTAATCTTTAGAAGCGCTAATTGTGTATGTTCCAAAAATGTTTTGCAATAATGCACATATACCCTATAAAATAAAAATTTGGCCTCACTAGGGTTTTTAGTAACGGTTTGACTCTGTAACTTTTATGATCCAAAGGGGTGAACTCCAATCCCAATGCTCCAAGGTTTTGACACAGTCCGAGAACTTAATCTTCAAGAGCTATTAGGGAGATCTGACAACCCAACAATGAACCATACTTGTGGAGATTTCTTCCACAAGGACATTTATATAGCGCCTGTCACTACCACGGTGAAAATGGCTATTACCGCTTGAGGTTTCATCAACGCAATTTGCCCTGTGAAGGGATTTTCCACTACGGTTAACCCTCTCTAAAGGTGACTCACAGTATGATACCATAAGGGGACTTGGCTCCAGATCCAAAGTTTTGATACCTCTTCACTTTTAACCCAAACAAAGCAAGCAGATTAATCCGACACGCTAAGACAAAGTTTGTCTCACCAAGGTCTATGATATCAACCCCACGTGATCTATCAATCCCTCTGAAGAGAGAATGTATCAATCAATAAGGGAAGATGCACTAACCAATTTTGATTCACCAAAGCTTGTGATGTCTACCCCATGTGATCTATCAACCTCTCCTAGGAGAGAATGTATCAATCAATAAGAGAAGACGCACTAACCAAGTTGAATGTGAAATGCACTAAGTATCCTCCCTACCTAAAAAGATTCTATCGTCAAGAAAAATTTCACTGGAAATCCAATCTCTCAAGAATCACGAATAGTGTTCATAGGGTCTAATTACTATGTGAGCACAGATGTATGTTTCCAAAAGCAAATCTACGAAAAGTACCCAAAAAGAAAAAAGAGGAACACTTAACGCTTAAAGAAAATATGGGATGAGTCCACAAGGTGGAACACTTAACACCTTACACAAGCTAAAAATGAGTCCCCAACTTAGAAAACAAGTGAGTTCCTAAAAGCACAAAAGGGTTGCCTAGTGGAATAATTAACGCTTCTCTCCTGTAGACCACTCCCCTTTATGGCACTGAGATTGCAACCACATGGCGGAATGAGGGGTTGGCGGATTAGCGAGTCCAATAAACTAAGATAGCAATCAAGATCAATCACAAGTAATCTAAGACTGCTAATAAATACTTAAGGTGTCACAACCTAGTATCAATTATGCAAGTGTGTAAAACAAAAGCATGAAAAGAATCACCCAAGCTAGACACACGAGAGATTTATTTTAAGCCCAAATTGAAATGTTATTAGATGAAGGAGAATACTTGGGATTCTTGCAACGTGCTTAGTAGATTTTACTTGATTTTTAGAAATTCTTGTTGAGCTTTTCCATGCAAGCAAGTGACGAACTCTCCAACAAGCAAACAAGCAAACAAGATATGCAACATATATTCAACTTATGAAAACCATAGGGTTAGCTCTAAAAATAAATTATTATCAGCAATAATAACTAACAATTAACCCAAATGACAACTTATATCATTCATTGAACCATGTAAAAAAATAAGTACATACCCATCACAAAACTTTATTTTTTTTACTGCATTTGACCTAGTCAACAAGATCTAATTTTTTTGATATGATTTTGGCCACAAAAATAAAAATTTAGAACAAAGACCCCTACTAAAAAATAGAGAGCTTTCCAAAAATGTAAAAATTTTAGAAAAATCTCTTCATTTGTGCCTTAGAGACCAGTTTTATCAAAACAGATCAGTTTTTGTAAATTGACTATTTGAGCTATTATATTGCGTCCAAATTTAAAATACAAAGAATGGACCCCCTGTAGAATTTAAAGAGATTTTTGAAAATATAAAAATTTCTAAAAAAATGCTGATTTGCGTCAGATATTAATTTTTTCCAAAATTTCAAGAAAAAATTATTAAAAATTCTAAATATCTTAGAAAATTCTAAATTTTTTACTGTAGCTTTTCTAATATGTGTCCAACCTACAAAAAAAATTTCAGAGAAAAAATCCAAGGCATTTGAGAGATAAAATTAAATCTTTAAAACTTTAGGGTTTTAGCTCCCCAAAAAAATCAAAACTAGCATGTAAAGGTGGGTTGCCCCACGGTTGGCACCAGAAAATGTGTGTGTGAATTTTGTACCTGATATGTAGACACAACACTTTATTAAAACATTAGAGGTTAGCTATAATCAAAATCGTGCAAAATTGAAATCTAATTTAACCAAGCGATTTACTGTCTTCTAGTAGGTGCGAGATTGATGTTCTCAAATTGCTACCGAGATTAGTGACCTAGACGACACCTAAATAAAGGATTTGAATGCAAAAAAGATATAAAATATGAATGCAATTAATCTATTTTTTTTTGGATTTTCTATGCAATAAGAATGATAAAATGATATGAAATCTATGATATGTAAAAATTGATATGCTATGAATTGATCTAACAATTATATGAAAGCTATGAATTTGAAATTGATCTCACAAAGCTTCGAATCCTCAAATTTATCTTTCAAGCTCCAATTGTGCAAATTCTCCAAATCTGATATGCTATGATTCCTATAGAGTAAGTTTGCAATTTGTGAGATGAGATATGAAGAGCTGAGCCTTAATTTATAGAAATCCAGGGCTTTGGAGGTGCATGGAAGAAAGCCATAAATCACTCAGATTAACTCAGCTTGATTTTTGAGTTATTTTTAAATAAAAGATAGTTAACTCACAAAAACATGCAAAAGCTAAGTTTTAACTTAAAATAGAGTTTAGCTTTAATTGATAATTGATAGTTTTCTGCTTTTATGATTGTGCACATGGATAATTATGAATTAATAAATAAATAAAGTGATTTATTCTCAACTTAACTAATTTTTGATATAAAATAATTAATTTATGGGTTAATTAACTATTTTATCAAACTTTTATTAAAAACTATATTATTAAATAATGACAACCTGCTTTAATCAATTAAATAAGAATTTAATCAATTATTCATAGGATATTAGATTTATTGTCAAAATTTAAATAATATAATTAATAATAGATAGAATTAAATTTAATTAAACAATTAAGTGGCAAGATATTAAATCTAATTAATTAAATATGAAAATATTCAATTAATCAAACTTAGGATAAATGTGATTTATTGCCAAATAATCATTAAATTAAAGATAATTAAGATAATTAGGAACATTGCTAGGAATATTCCCCGATGCAGAATTTAAGATAATCAATTATGATTCGATGATGTTTAGATGTGCCTTAGATTAGGACTTTGATGTCGATTTCATTCGAATTGTTGATATAGAAGATTAATGAACTTATAGCCCATTTTTGGGGTATTACAATCATATGATGGCAATCAAAAGAATCTTGAGATACTTGAGAGGAACTGAAGATTATGGCTTGTGGTATAAATTTGGAGGCAATCTGGACTTAAAAGTGTTTAGTGATGCTGATTGGGCAGGAAACATTGATGACAGAAAAAGTACAAGTGGTGGAGCATTCTTTCTTGGCAAGAGGTTGGTATCTTGGACTAGTAAAAAAAAAAATTGCACATCCCAATCCACAGCAGAAGCAGAATATGTTGTTGTAGCAGTAAACTGCTCTAATATTGTTTGGTTTAAATAGTTATTGGAAAACATGAAGGTTGAAATCAAAGAACCAATTGTTATGTTTTGTGATAATACAAGTGCAATAAATATTTCAAAGAATCCAGTAATGCATTCCAAAACCAAGCGCATTGCTATAAAATATCACTTTGTCAGAGAATTGGTGTAGGGCAAGGAAATCAGATTGGAATATGTTCATACAAAAGAATAGATTGCAGATATATTCACCAAGCCACTACCTAAGGATGCATTCTTGTATCTAAGAGGTAAGTTAGGGGTCATTCCCCTATCTGAAGCTCACTAAATAAAGTTTTAGTGATGCATCAACTAGAGCATGTTGAAGATCAGTCAGTTGATGCAGCATAGTCAAGGAATCATTGCATATGAATCAGTACTTAAGGTACATTGGTATTCATCAGAAGTGTGTGTATTATCTTTGGCATGTGTTGTCAAAGAGGGAGAGTTTGCTATCATTTCAAGAAAATTCTAAGAAGGAGATTTTGAGAAGTCAGGAGGGAGAGTTTTCAGTCAGAGAGAGAAGTTTGAGGAAGATGAGAATCAGAATGAAGCTAAGGATATGTTCCTTATTCTATGTTTTCTATGAAATTTCATTGTGCTATGACATGTTGTGTTGCCATCAATGCCAAAGAGGGAGATTGTTGGATACAATTGTCTAAGAAAGATTGTTGGATATAATTTTCTAATTATGTGTTATCTTTGATGTCACACAAATGTCATATCAATAAGCAGTTCTGTGTGTCTACCGAGCTCAGTTGGTTAGCAGGCGGTTTCTCAGTGTCTACCGAGATCTTTCGGGTGGCAAAGGAAAGTATGGCAGAAAATAGTGTAAACCGAGCTTCCATGGTTATCAAAGGAAAGTTAGTGTTTATCGAGTTCACTCGGTCTCCAAAGGATGTTGCAAAATTCACAGTGTTTACCGATTTCACTCGATCACTGAAGGAAATTTTTCAGGATTAGTATTTACCGAGCAAGGTCGGCCCAATAAAGGATTTTGTTAATTTGAGAAATAAAGTTTGTTTATCCCAGCCGACTGTTGTAATGAGTGTCAATGATTATTAGTGCCAACTTGACAATCTAAATGGTATATATATAGAAGGTCAAGTGGTGAATTAAGAAAGGTGTGAAGAATAGAGTAAAAAGTGTGGAAGCTTTGTGAGTGAACATGCAAATCATTTTGAAGGAAGGTGTGTGCAAATTTTGAAGGATGGTTAGATATCCTTGAGGTGCAGCAAAGATTTATTTGATCAGGAAGGATCTAGTGAAGCAGAACAGAGATCTGTAATCAGCAATTCAGTTACATCATTATTCAGGTCATTTCATTGTTACTTTCTTACCATTGTAGCAATGATTTCAAAATCTCTTAACTGAGTTGGTTTAATAGCCATTTTGTAAATCCTTTAACAAGGTGACAGTTCTATTGAATTGATCAAAGACCTCTTACAAGGCCACTCCTAACAGGGTGATTAAATCCTCTAGCAAGATCACACCTAACAGTGTGTTTTGTAATCTTTTACCGAGTTGGCTCCTAACAAGGCATCACTTCAGAAGAGTGAAAAATAGTAACTAGTTACATTGGTGGTTTTTCCCATATTGGGTTTCCATGTTAAATCTGGTGTCTCTTGTGTTCATGTTATTTTCTTTATGCATGCATGTTAATCATTGATGAATGCTTAAGAACAATTATAATTAATACTCACTGCAATAACTAAGTTACAACATTTCTCTGTATGTTTACCAAGTAACAACAACAAATGATTTAATAAGATATCTAAAAGATTTGTGGTAATATTTTTGTGATTAACTGATTCACCCCCCCCCCCCCCCCCCCCTCCTCTCAGTTACTCCATCTATATTTCCAACAATATATACTATACAAGGAAAATAACTTTCAAAAGAAAATGCAAGACTAAAAACATACATAAGAGGATGAACATAAATAATAAGGGTGCCAGACATTGCCTGAAGTGATGAATTTTTGACTCGGATATGAATCTAGTGTGCCCCTGTGTGATCCAGAACCTGAAAAGAAAAGAGAGATGGGGGTTAGATAAAACATATCTAAGCAATTAATGGCATCCTATTACTGATCCTCATCTACAATTATGCATGTGCATAGTCAAGCCATACACTTCTGAAAGAAAAACCATGCTACAGGACATGTGCACTTAGAAGAATGTTGTAGAGAGTAAATTGCTACATTTATGTTTGTATGAACACCTGGTGAGTCACTATTGTGATTTCAAGTAAAGATCATAACATCACAACATGGTTGGCAGCCCCAAGGAGGCCCCATTGCATGCAGTGAGTAAGCTACATCAAAACAAAGAGGTACACAAATCTACATCATCTATATTGATGTCCCTATTTGATTGGATGGTGCTCTATTTGTTTTATTGCTGCTATCAAAATAGAATGGTAGTGGTGATTCAATGCATCTACAACATCAACAACATGGAGACATCGATCCAATAATAGAAAATACATTACAAATTCTAAGCTCATAGTCTCAATGAAATAAACAGTGTATAAAACAATATATGGTGCACAACAACAACAAGCATGCAATGACAACAATAACACTACATGATGCTCGAGCTCAAATTCAAAACAGTAAGTGTATTAATGTATGATCTAATAGCAGCAACCTCATTGATCATTACCTTTCACTCCATCATTATAGAAGAGATAACTACCTACAACTATATTTCATAATTCCCCCTTAGAAGTATATATATATCATGTATAATTATGAGTTTACATCATATATTTAGTCTTAATAAAATATTATAAAACAACATAAAACTAACCCAAAATACTTTGTCTTAGTAAAAATATTAATAAAATAATATATTTAGTCTTAATAAAATCTTATAGAACAACATATATTGTGTGAAGTGTTTGATCTCTCTTTATTTGTTTTGTTATTTTTCTTGGGCATCATGCATTGTTTATGTCATTATGAGCTCACTATTTGAGCACCTCATGTGCCTATTTGATTGGCCGGTGCTCAAACAGTGAGCTCATAAACAATGCATGATGCCCTAGCTTGCAGCCCGCGAACCATCAAGACATTTCCTCATGAAATGATCATAAACGGGGAGTACCACATAGTGAATATCAACAACAAAACAAATAAAGAGAGATCAAACACTTCACACAATGCCTTGAAGGTAATAGCAATGATGCCCTAGCTCTCAAAGCTCATGGGTCATCAAGCATTCCAAATGAAAAGATGTAAACAATGCCAGTATTAAACAGTGAGCTCATGAAAAATGTATGATGCCCTAGCTTGCAGCCTATGAGCTATCAAGACATTTCCTCATGGAATGATCATAAACGGGGAGTACCACATAGCTAGTGAATATCAACAAAAAATAAAATAAAGAGAGATCAATCATCAAACACTTCACACAATATATGTTGTTTTATAAGATTTTATTGAGACTAAATATATTGTTTTATTAATATTTTATTAAGACAAAATATTTTGGGTTAGTTTTATGTTGTATTATAAGATATTTATTAAAACTAAATATATGATGTAAACTCAATATAACAAATAGAGCACTGGCCGATCGAATAGGGACATGAGTTGCTCAAATAGTGAGCTCATAAACAATGCATGATGCCCTAGCTTACAGCTTGTGAGCCATCAAGACATTTCCTCATGAAATGATCATAAACATGGAGTACCACATAATGAATATTAGAGTTGATCAGAGAAGGTATATGCACAACAAAAAAAATAAAGAGAGATCAAACACTTCACACAATGCCTTGAAGGTAATAGAAATGATCAAACACTTCAAAATAGGGACATCAACCATACACTTCGAAAATGAACTATGCTACAGAACATGGGTGTGTGTTAATGTGTTTTAAAAGCTATTATAGAAGATTGTTTTATTATTGAGATAAGTATATATTAATTCTACAAGAATAAATGTTTTGAGAAATATTTGAATTCAATTTTGACAATAACATGAGGAGTGGATATATTTCAAGCTTCAGCCACTTCATACCACACAGTGTTCATAGATTACGTTCAATGCATTATTTACGCTTGTATTGGTGGGAAAACTCTTGAAAACATGCAAAAGAGATTGCATTCAACCATGTTGTTTACATGACACATGTAATTTACCTCCAGCCTAAATCAACATTGCGTACAAATCTGCAGATGGTGTGTGATACGAAGTCTCGCTCAAGTTTGAAAATGATAAGCATTATGATGTTGAGGTATGGTGTGGTAAGCACAAGTATAGTTTCTCGTAAGCTGCTATTGGTATAGTTTTTTTTTTTTCAATAGTTGTAGAATCGAGCTTCTCCTATACTTACACGTATGTATACATTTTGGGCTTGGCTTTAATGTCATGTAAATTTGAGTGAAATGGTAATAATATTTAAGAGCAACAAGTATGGCATTTTAAACAAGTATGCATATATATTATATAACAAGAGTGATATATCTTAATGGAAACACTTAATGAGAAGGATGCCTATATAACAGGAGGAGTGATATATTTTAATGGTAGTGGACATAGAAATTGCAGTGAAACTCTGTAATTTATTATTGTAAGTGGACTTAGAAATTGCAGTGTTAGTAGGATGATTGTAAGTGGACATAGAAATTGCAGTGAAACTCTGTAATTTATTATGGCTCAGTGTTGTATATCCATAGTCAATGTCTATTTAAACTTTAGGATGATACTTATATGATAGCTTAAGTAAATTGTTCTTACCTTGAGACTAGTACACCATGGGATTAGAGGATGGTTGTTATAATAGAAACTGTGTCTGTGGGATACTTTTATATTTTGTATTAAATGATGATAGATACATATGTGTTTCTTCCTTTTGCAATAGTTTATATTCTGATACTTATATCTTGAATTGTCAAATGACCAATGAGTGATAATTTCAAAAGTGTATCATAATTAAAGGCATGTGAATTCATATTGTACTTAATCTGAATGCCACTATGTAATGTTTTTACTTACGATATTAATCTTAATATATCCCTATTAAGATATCCCCATTTTATTATTGATGTCCCTATTTACATATTTTCATCAAATGACCCAAAAACATCAAGAATGGTCCTATATGGTCACTAATAGCCAACTTTTGGAAGAATATGAATGAATGCAAACATACGTAAGTGGATGAACATAAATAATGAAGGTACCAAACATTGACTGAAGTAATGAAGTGTTGACTCGAGGTTCAATCCAGTATGCTCTTGTATGATCCAAAACCTGCAAGGAAGGAAAAGATGGGGTTAGATCCAAAGGATCTAAGCAATGCCTGACAACATATTACTGATCCTCATCTATAATTATGCATGTGCATAATCAAGCCATACATAGACTCAACAACATGGTAGCATTGATCCAATAATAGAAAATACATTACAAATGCCAAGCTCACGGTCTCAATGAAATAAACAGTGTATAAAATAATATATGGTGCACAACAGCAACAAGCATGCAATAACAAAAATAACATTGCATGATGCCCGAGCTCAAATTCAAAATAGTAAGTGTATTAATGTATGTTTGCATGATGCCAGATATTAAATAGTGAGCTCATGAACAATGCCAGTATTAAACAGTGAGCTCATGAACAATGTATGATGCCCTAGCTTGCAGCCTGCAAGCCATCAAGACATTTCCTCATGAAATGATCATAAATGGGGAGTACCACATAGTGAATATCAACATCAAAACAAATAAAGAGAGATCAAACACTTCACACAATGCCTTGAAGGTAATAGAAATGATGCCCTAGCTCTCAAAGCTCACTGGTCATCAAGCATTCCAAATGAAAAGATGTAAACAATGTCAGTATTAAGTAGTGAGCTCATGAATAATGTATGATGCCCTAGCTTGCAGCCTGCGAGCCATCAAGACATTTCATCATGAAATGATCATAAGCGGGGAGTACCACATAGTGAATATCAACATCAAAACAAATAAAGAGAGATCAAACACTTCACACAATGCCTTGAAGGTAATAGCAATGATGCCCTAGCTCTCAAAGCTCGCGGGTCATCAAGCATTCCAAATGAAAAGATGTAAACAATGCCAGTATTAAATAGTGAGCCCATAAACAATGTATGATGCCCTAGCTTGCAGCTTGCGAGCCATCAAGACATTTGCTCATGAAATTATCATAAACGGGGAGTACCACATAGTGAATATCAACATCAAAACAAATAAAGATAGATCAAACACTTCACACAATTCCTTGAAGGTAATAGAAGCAATGCCCTAGCTCTCAAAGCTCACAGGTCATCAGGCATTCCAAATGATAAGATGTAAACAATGGCATTATTAAACCATGAGCTCATGAACTATGTATGATGCCCTAGCTTGCATCTTGTGAGCCATCAAGACATTTCCTCATGAAATGATCATAAATGGGGAGTACCACATAGTGAATATCAACAACAAAACAAATAAAGAGAGATCAAACACTTCACACAATGCCTTCAAGGTAATAGAAGTGATGCCCTATCTCTCAAAGCTCGCAGGTCATCAGGCATTGCAAATGATAAGATGTAAACAATGCCAATATTAAACAGTGAGCTCATGAACTATGTATGATGCCCTAGCTTGAAGCCCATGAGCCATCAAGACATTTCCTTGTGAAATGATCATAAACAGGGAGTACCACATAGTGAACATCAAAAGAAAAACAAATAAAGAGAGATCAAACACTTCACACAATGCCTTGAAGGTAATAGCTCTCAAAGCTCGTGGGTCATCGAGCATTCCAAATGCTAATTAAGATGTAAACAATGACACTGAAATTTATTTAATGAGAAGAAAAAGCTTGAATGCCTACCTCAAATGCCAGTGCCCTCTTCCCACATAGTGCCGACCTCTTCACACATGCCAAACTCGAATGCCCTCTTCATGCCATGAAAAATTGTAGTGTCATCTTCGCGACAACTCTTCGAATTCACAAATTACAAATGACACTTTCTTTTTCTTTTTTTTGTTTATAACCAAATGGGTGTCACAATTATGAGGATAGCATCGCTATTATGACACCGTCGGGGGCACTTGCAAAAAAAAAACATAAAAAACAAACACAAATTGTAGTGGCATCACAAATTGGTGTCGAAATTCGACCCCAAATGTTGTAGTGTTCCATTCTGGAGCTAATTTGATGTCAATAACTAATGGTTCATAATCAACTATATTGCTGGTGCATGGGAATTGTAGTAGGTATGATTGTGGAATTTTTGATCCTTGAGGTGTAATCAATAGTATGTCCACTCCTAAGCCAAGTTGAGTATAGGAACCATCAAAGTATAATTTCCATGTTTTTGCTTCAATATTGATTATTTCTGAATCTAGAAATTCCACTTGAATAGGATGTTCATCTTCAAATGGCACCTTCACTAGTTGATTTTCTATGACTTGGCCTTTGATCACCTTTCTATCCACATATTCTACATCAAATTCTCTTAACACCATGACCCATTTGGCCAACCTTCCTGTCAAAGCTGTTTTGCTTAAAAGATACTTTAATAGATTAATTTTTGTTATGAGTTTGATCTTATGAGATAACATATAATGTCATATTTTTTTGGAAGAAAAAACTACCACCAAACATGATCTTTTTATGAAACTATAATTTAACTCATAGTTCACCATGGTTTTGCTTATGTAGTAAATCACTTTCTCTTTTCCATTTTCATCTGCTTGAGCCAAGAGTGCCCCTAAAGAATGTTCTATCATTGGAATTTACAAAATCAAAGGCTTTTATATTATTGGTGGCATCAAAATTGGAGGATTCATAAGGTACTTTTTGAGTAATGAGAAAGCTTCTTCACACTTGTCATCCCATCTAAATACTATATCCTTATGAAGGAGTTGAGTAAAAGAGTGGTATTTTTCTACTAGTTGTGAGATGAACCTTATGATTGACTAGAGTCTCCCTTGGAGTGCTCTTATTTGACTCATATTTCTAGGTGCCCCCATTTCCATTATTTATTTGACTTTCATGGGGTCTACCTATATTCCCTTTGCCGAGACTATATACCCTAGTAATTTTCCAGATTGTACTCCAAAGGCACATTTCTTTGGATTAAGTCTCACCTTGAATTGTTCTAGCCTTATGAATATTTTCTCTAAGATTGGTAAATGCTCCTCCCTTGAGTGAGGTTTTTCAATTATATCATCCACATAATCCTTGTGATGCCCCAAAAAAGATGAGTGTTTGTTTATGATAATATCTTGATTAAGGTTTCATTGCTTGGGTTAACTAGTCCAAATTTCACCTTTTACAAGTTTGTATACTCTTCACGTCTCATTGATGCAATATCTCAACCATATTTTAATGTGTTTCAATGGATTTATTTCCAATCAATACAACTAAACTTAATATAATGACAGTTGAATATAAAGTAATGTCAATCAACTTGTAGGTACGTTTTCAATGATAGTGATCATGTTTTATTGTTCAACATATTTATATGTTTCTAAAACTCTAAAATATTAATCATCATTTTAAATTTGATAGGAGATACTATATAAATTCACATTAACCCTTTTTATTCATACTTTATGCATTTTGTTGGCCATTTTCTTATTTAGCATAGTGATGGGTAGAGTACTTCTAGTGTGTAAAATTTATGCATCCACATATATCATAAATTAAAGATCCACTAGTTACCATATGCGAGTATGGTTCAAGCATGGACTTGAGTAATCAAGAGGGTGGAGACAAGTTTCGAGTGTTGTGGGTCATGATATACAAGGCTTTAACCAAAGGATATGGATCCATCATGAAAGGTATGGATTATTATTTATCTATAAATGTTATTCATTATTTATATTTTCTTAAGGTGTTAATGAAATAATATTTGTATAAAACTTAGAGAGTAGTTTCAAAGATTAGCATGATGCCATATCAACTTATAACAACTAAGTAGATAATAATTGATCAATGATTCCATATATGTGATGTTTTGTATACACCATAAAATAATTATAATTATTGCAATTTATTTTATATATAAATTTAAGATTGGAACTATATATAGAAATTATAATTTATTTATATACATTTATATTTAAAAACAACATTTTAGGATATGGTAATGAAATTTTGTTTCCATGTTAAAATATGTTTATGTTCATTATGAGCTTATCCTGTCAAGGATATAGATGCATTAAATGCAAATAAGACAGGTTACTGGCACAATACCCTTGCGAGATCGGTTGAGGAAACCAATAAAATAATAATCATATGCATGTTTATATTATTTAAATATACAATTTGGTTATTTGTTTATAGAAGTTATTAGATACCTATTTATTATAGAAAATACATTAAGAAAAGGAAGAGGTTATTATGGACATCATTCTATAAATGTAAGTGGTCTAGGCATAAGATTTTATGATCTAGCGAAAAGAAACCCTTGGCAATGTACAAAAGCTAAGGACTTTATTGAATGCAACAATATTCACAACTAATAGTCTAAACAATTTAATGAGGAAAATATTTGAGTAGATATTAAATCTTGTAGGGTACATTTGATGGATGAGATGGAAGATGTGAAAACATAGGTAGCTTGCCAAGTTGTTAGGTGTTCCATCACACAATTATGGAGGGAAATAAACAAATGATGAAGGGTCAAAAGATAGTAAATGGAGTCAGAGAAAAGGAGGACATGATCATTTAAGAGGGATGGTACTGAAGGCATTTAGGGGGGGGGGGGAGATGGGAATGACACTTTTTTTTGAGTTGAGTCGGAGCTGAGCATGTCTGGATGCTTCTCAACCTAAGCATGAGTTGTTTTTTATGGACTTGGCAAGACTCGAACCTAGGACAACCTTTAGTGTTCCAAAGAAGCTCAGGGCAGTTACAAGTGGACAATGGGATGAGGAGGGCAGTGTTTTCAAGAACTATTGGTCTTTTGGGTTGGTTTCAAATCCAAATTTGATAGGTGCTCTCAGTCGTTCTAAGCAGGTTATAGAGAGTGAAAGTTTGTAGTAGCCTCCTACACCCGAGCCCATTCAGGTAGATACCAATGGAGAAATCAAGGATCCGAGTTTCAAGTCATTGACAGTGGCAGTGACTTGGAAGAGGATGATTTAAAATATGCACTTGGAAAGAGATGAAGGGATGGGAAAACTACACCTTCTCAAACACTCACAACCATGCAATGTGTATATGTTAGTAGGTTGATCTCAAATTATGGGAATGACTACAAGGCCATGTCAAGGGACATGAAGCTAAATGCAATGAGACACTCACCTACAACTATTGAGAAACTATGCAAAAGATTTCATGCTAATGGAAAGTTGTATGTTCCCTAAGCAACGAGCATACCACAATGCAAATATTTGATATTTATGCTCACTCTATTTGGTATTGGCAGCCTCAGAATGCTACCAATTGATGATTAACCACTTTGTGAGACACAACTATCAGTAAAGTTTTTCTTTGATCTATTTCACCTCTTTGTTTTAAGCTAAGCTTCAAGTGCTTCTTAGGTCAAAGTTAGACTTTTGGAGGCATCATAATTGAGTCTAGCAACCCCAACCACAATGGTTTTCATGTGTAACCTAACTCTCAACTTGATTCCATTTATTTTGGTAGGATATCAGAGAAACATATGGTGTAATTTGAACCATATATTTGTCAGATGTGAAAGTGCTTAGTCTCGTTAAACTGAGATCTTCATGATAGGCTTTGATATGGTTTTCCAAATTCCTAGTTCATCAATTACTAACAATATTTAGGATTCAGTGTCTGGACTCCTACATTTTTTTTTAAATTTCTTTTACTGTCATTTTAGTGTGCATCACTAACAAGCTATTTGCCAATTTATAGGCTTTTTCGAAAGAGACAAGTTTCGCACTAACAGGAGGATAGGAATAGATATACAATTGCACATTTGGAGCATTCATGTTGGAGTTACTACAAAGTAGGCCTTGTAAAGATGGATGATGTTATAATTGGACTATTGGCAACATTTGGATCTGCTCTTTTTTTTTGGGTCATATGGTAAGAGTACTTTAATGTGTTCCTCTTCTTTTGTGTTTTAACATTTACTACCATAAATCAAGTTGGTGCATTGAATATTTAGAAATAGGTTTTTTAAGTTCAATGATTCTCACAGGATAGATTTGGGAGCAATGCGCTATTGCTGAAAGTTTTAAAGTAGATCACTGACTACTGCAATAAAAATTTGAATTTGATGAATATTAACCAATTTAAAACTCAATAGTATTTAGTAAAAGGATTTCGTATGAATTGTAATATTTATATCCAAATTTTGTTATAGGTATTACCCGCAAAGAAAAATTTTGTGAATGGGCAAGTATCTTGGAAGTAAAGTGCCCATCAATTCTGAATTAGAACCCCTAGCTTGTCGATGCTTTTGGTTTATCTAATTTGTGAAGCTGTCAAAAATAGTCCATGTTCAAATTTATGACACTATGCTGACTATTGATTGAGAGATATGATTTCAAATACGATGGTTGTATACTGGTTGGCTTAATTTTGGGAAAAATGGGTCATTTCACCTCCTCTATGAAATTGACAGAAGAATGAAGATTATATGAAATAAAGTATCTAACAAGAATAAAACCTCTTTCCAGTTACATAGAGTTAAGACATTGGGATTTTACCATTTGTAAGACTTGGTGACTCAGTCTACAACTAGGTTTAACTCGGATAAGGCAACATCTTTACAAAGGTCAAATAGTCAAAAAAATCTTGTTTGATAACTCATTGATATGTGAATGGTAGACAACCAATTGGTGCAAACTTCTTAGCATTCTGAAACAAATCTTTTTGGTTGTCGCAGAAGCAGAAACAATGTTTTAACTTAATTTTTTTGTGAGTTACCAGTTCTTTTGGGCATAATATATCTTTAAGGTCATTTCAAACATGGTTGAATGATAGATTAAAAAAAAAACAATCTTGTACTATTTAGGAGAATAGTAATTTTGTGGTCAAATGTTTACTTCATTTTCTTGTATACCTGAATGCACTTTAATTTTACATGATAAAAGAATATATCTTTCACAATTTTTAATAGAAGACATAACCAAGAAATCGTGTGTGTGACGACTTTGGCTACTTAATTTGTTCCTGAAAACTAGGTGAGTTATAACATGATCAATGTGAATTACAATATACTATTGCTTTTCTCCAAAATAAGATGTGAATGTCTGGTTCTCCATTTCCAATTAAGAAAAACTACCACTTTTTGCATTCAATGCTTGATCACGGGAATATGTACCTAAGATAGTTTAAGGGGTAGATCTCATTGAAATTCCATTCAGTTGCTAAGATCCTTAATGGATAGCCTACATATTAAGTTGTGACATGGAAATCAATCTCACCATTGATCATAGTGGTGCAAAAAAAAAAATCTTTTACTTGCTCGGGGGTTGACTAGGACCTCAAGGGTCTCATGATGTCATTTGGATGGGAGGAGAGCACGACATTTGTTATTATTTTCCCATTGAAATTCATCTAAAGATAACCATACCTTAAATTAGGAAATTTTCTTGGATGAAACTTTAGGGTATTTGGTAAGAAGCTCATTGAGTAGTTAAATAGTAAACTTACTTTAATGGGATGTAACTATTAGAGATATATTTTTTGGATTCCTTGAAAAGACTTGGATAACGTGTCCTTGAAGAGTTAAAATAATATTGAATTACTCTTTCTTCATGGCTCATACATTTCTTTTGTCTATCATTACTATGATGTAACTACTTCTTTATTTATCTATTGACATATTGTTGAGGGAATTATCTACATGATCATGTATCTAACTTTTAATAGACCTTATATTATGCATCTAGTTTGGTAGTCTTGTATGCAGGCACAAGTAATTGGGATGAGAGAAAAACATATGGAGCATAAAGGGTGTCTCAGGTATGCAATTGCAAGTTATGTTCATTCTGTGAGCATTGTTATAAAGTTTATTGTACTAGCTAGGTGTGTTATCATGTTGGATTCTAGCTAAATGAATTAACAAGAGAAAACCATACTATATTGCTTGATATATGTAGCATGTCCTTGTATAAATTTTTTTTAAAAAAAATTGTGATACTATTTCCTATGTTTGAGTATATTAAATTGGTTGTGCGACGTCAAGTCTTGTGTGTAACAGTTTTGGCATTACATTTGGTATCAAAGCCTAGGTTTATACTGTGGGATCTTTTTGGCTTAATCACTTTGTATCATAATTTAAAATCATGATGTAATTTATGTTACTTCATATTCATGGAAAATAAAAATCATGTGAATCATGAAACAAGAAAATACAAAATAAATTTGATGTGAACATACTCTTATGAAAACAACTTTATTGAGCTACAAGAATGCATGTATATGTGTCCTTTACCCTTGTATAGTGAATTCCATAAATGTATATGTGTAGTGACATGTGATGAGACCAGTAAATGTGTTGTATCCCAAGTGGGTGATATATATTCTATCCAACTTGGGTAAGGGAGAGGTGGATGTCATGGAAGATCAACCTAAGTGTGCCCTTCATGAAAGTTGTGTATGTCTAAGAAAAGTTATGAATGTGCTATTATAACATGGTGTGGTGGTGAAGTGTTTATGTTTGAAAATGAATACTACTAGTCATGTTTTATATTATTTTATGTTGGTAGTAGCCCCATAGCATAGGCTATGTGAGAGGTACAACATGTAATCAGGGGTTGAGTGATAGAGGACCACATTTGAGTCTTACAATCAAATATTGTATTGGTCATATCTCCATAGTAGATTATTTCTTCTATATGAGATGCATGCCATGTTGGGAGATAGAGGCCCTTCATTGAGTGTAAGACTTTGATGGATGTTAGTTCCTATAGACTCCCCCACATGTAGAGACACATTTTTTGGTTCATAGTGAAAACCTATTACTTGATATGTGTACCCATGGGTGAGGATGGACCTAAGTGTACCTTTGAAGAATGAGTAGAGCTATCATGGATGGTACATTTACTATATGATTGTCTCAGGTTGTGTGAGGCTTGGATATAATGACATTGAGATTTATTTATGAGCTCAGTGTGGTTGAGACCACCTTATTCCCCTCCTCCCACTTAGGTGACTTGATTAGAGTCACAAAGTGATTGTTTTGTAAAAGATCATGTGGTACTAGATTTTTTATTCTGATTTTTTATTTGATCTTGAATTGAGGGAGCTAGCAGTCTTGAATTTATTTAAGTTATTGATTTAATGCTTTATGAATTGTCCCTTTTGCCTCAAGGACTTGTTATTATGATTTATCATTTAAAATTTTGAATTAACTCTTGGTGGCCACCGTCAAAATTTTATCATCATTTGTATCTTTTGATTATTTATTTGATTTAAACTCAAGTATTCTAGTTTCGAGGCTTTAATGAATGTTTGTTACTGCTAGCTTGTGTATTGTGATGTGACATATGTAGACTGTCATACTCATGACGGGTCCCTGACAGGTTGTATGGGGGGATTAGATGGCTTGGGGAATTGCTATGTAGGGGTAAATGAGACCGGTATGGGATGGTTACTAGCCATTTCCCTTAGATCGTATGCTTTTTTTAATAGGTACCTCAGGGAGGACCTAATGACAGTTATTTATGTGATATGGATTCTCAGAGGAGAATTTTGGACACTGGGAATCCTCATCCCATTTTGTGTGAGTCTTTTTTTGTGATTCAAGTGAGTTCCATTGTGGTTATTTGTATGATTTCTATGTTTCTTTTGGATATACATGTGGGAAAAAAAAATTTAATAGAGAATAATAATTAAAGAAAAGGTTAATTGGATACTTTTAAGTATGATGAGTTTTAGGTGATGGATATGTATTGTTTTATTAATGACAAAGCTTATGTCGAGTAGTATCCTCAAGTTTTATGGCATTTGGTTACAGAGTGTGTTGTTTGAGTAAAATAAAATAGAAGAAGAAGAGAGAATTATTATTGTGAATAAAACCAACTTTAGTGTGACTATTTCTTTATGTTGTAAGAAAATATGAGCTACATTAATCAGGGTGATTTCTATGTCATACATCATAAATAGGAAAACATAACAAAAAGTTGTGTTACTCATGATTGTAAAAAAATAAAAATAAAAATTTCCTTATGGGTACTTATTTTGTAATGGTATGTTAGATGGTAAAATGCAATTTATACATGTTATACCAAGGGAGAAGCTTGATATGCTCATCTTATAGATGTTCCCAAGGGTGGGCAATTACCTCTTTACTAACTTCTAGGAGGAAGTTTAATCTTAGGGGGGAAGAATGTGATGCCCCAAAAAAGATGAATGTTTGTTTATGATAATCTCTTGATTAAGGTTTCATTGCTTGGGTTAACTAGTCCAAATTTCACCTTTTACAAGTTTGTATACTCTTCATGTCTCATTGATGCAATATCTCAACCATATTTTAATGTGTTTCAATGGATTTATTTCCAATCAATACAACTAAACTTAATATAATGACAGTTGAATATAAAGTAATGTCAATCAACTTGTAGGTACGTTTTCAATGATAATGATCATGTTTTATTGTTCAACATATTTATATGTTTCTAATACTCCAAAATATTAATTATCATTTTATATTTGATAGGGGATGCTATATAAATTCACATTAACCCTTCTTATTCATACTTTATGCATTTTGTTGGCCATTTTCTTATTTAGCATAATGATGGGTAGAGTACTTCTAGTGTGTAAAATTGACGCATCCACATAGATCATAAATGAAAGATCCACTAATTACCATATGCGAGTATGGTTCAAGCATGGACTTGAGTAATCAAGAGGGTGGAGATAAGTTTCGAGTGTTGTGGATCATGATATACAAGGCTTTAACCAAAGGATATGGATCCATCATGAAAGGTATGGATTATTATTTATCTATAAATGTTATTCATTGTTTATATTTTCTTAAGGTGTTAATGAAATAATATTTTTATAA
The DNA here is from genome assembly GCA_027943335.1 of Chamaecyparis obtusa. Lineage (NCBI taxonomy): Eukaryota > Viridiplantae > Streptophyta > Pinopsida > Cupressales > Cupressaceae > Chamaecyparis > Chamaecyparis obtusa. The sequence goes on from BSBK01005254.1 coordinate 286,480, forward strand.
AACTTAGAGAGTAGTTTCAAAGATTAGCATGATGCCATATCAACTTATAACAACTAAGTAGATAATAATTGATCAATGATCCCATATATGTGATGTTTTGTATACACCATAAAATAATTATCATTATTGCAATTTATTTTATATATAGATTTAAAATTGGAACTATATATAGAAATTGTAATTTATTTATATACATTTATATTTAAAACAACATTTTAGGATATGGTAATGAAATTTTGTTTCCATGTTAATATAGGTTTGTGTTCATTATGAGCTTATTCTGTCAAGGATATAGATGCACTAAATGCAAATAAGATAGGTTACTCACACGATACCCTTGCGAGATCGGTTGAGGAAACCAATAAAATAATAATCATATGCATGTTTATATTATTTAAATATACAATTTGGTTATTTTTTTATAGAAGTTATTAGATACATGTTTATTATATACAATACATCAAGAAAAGGAAGAGGTTATTATGGACATCATTCTGTAAATGTAAGTGGTCCAGGCATAAGATTTTATGATCCAGCGAGAAGAAACCCTTGGCAATGTACAAAAGCTAAGGAATTTATTGAATGCAGCAATATTCCCAGCTAATAGTTTGCACAATTTAATGAGGAAAATATTTGAGTAGATATTAAATCTTGTAGGGTGTGTTTGATGGATGGGATGGAAGATGTGAAAACAAAGGTAGCTTACTGAGTTGTTAGGTGTTCCATCACACACTTATGGAGGGAAATAAACAAATGATGAAGGGTCAAAAGATAGTAAATGGAGTCAGAGAAAAGGAGGACATGACCATTTAAGAGGGATGGTGCTGAAGGCATTTGGGGGGAGGAGATGGGAATGACACTTTTTTTTTGTTGAGTCGGAGCTGAGCATGTTTGGATGCTTCTCAACCTGAGCATGAGCTGTTTTCTATGGAATTGGCAAGAATCAAACCTAGGATGACCTTTAGTGTTCCAGAGAAGCTCAGGGTAGTTACAAGTGGACAATGGGATGAGGAGGGTAGCATTTTGGAGAACTATTGGTCTTTTGGGGTGGTTTCAAATCCAAATTTGATAGGTCCTCTCAACCATTCTAAGTGGGTTATAGAGAGAGAAAGTTTGCAGCAGCCTCCTGCACTTGAACCCATTCAGGTCGATACCAATGGAGAAATCAAGGATCCTGAGTTTCAAGTCATTGGTAGTGGTAGTGACTTAGAAGAGGATGATTTAAAATCTACACTTGGAAAGAGACGAAGGGATGGGAAAACTGCACCTTCTCAAACACTCACAACCATGCAACATGTATATGTTAGCAGGTTGATCTCAAAGTATGGAAATGACTACAAGGCCATGTCAAGGGACATGAAGCTAAATGCAATGCAACACTCACCCGTAGCTCTCGAGAAACTATGCAAAAGATTTCATGCTAATGGAAAGTTGTATGTTCCCTAAGCAGCAAGCATACCACAATGAAAATATTTGATATTTATGCTCATTCTATTTGGTATTGGCAGCCTCAGAATGCTACCAAATGATGATTAACCACTTTGTAAGATACTTCTATAAGTAAAGTTTGTCTTTGATCTATTTCACCTCTTTTTTTTAGCTAAGCGTCAAGTTCTTTTTAGGTCAAAGTTAGACTTTTGGAGGCATCATAAGCGAGTCTAGCTACCCCAACCACAATGGTTGTCATGTGTAACCTAACTCTCAACTTGATTCCATTTATTTTGGTAGGATATCAGAGAAACATATGGTGTAATTTGAACCATATATTTGTCAGACATGAAAGTTCTCAATCTTGTTAAACTGAGATCTTCATGATAGGTTTTGATATGGTTTTCCAAATTCTTAGTTCATCAATTACTAAAAATATTTAGGATTCAGTGTTTGGACTCCTACATTTTTAAAAAAATTATTTTACTGTCATTTTAGTGTGCATCACTAACAAGCTATTTTCCAGTTTATAGGCTTTTTTGAAAGGGACAGGTTTCACACTAACAGGAGGATAGGAACAAATATAGAATTGCACATTTGGAGCATTCATACTGGAATTACTACAAAGTAGGCCTTGTAAAGATGGATGATGTTATAATTGAACTATTGGTAGCATTTGGATCTGCTCTTTTCTTTTGGGTCATATGGTAAGAGTACTTTAATGCACTCCTCTTCTTTTGTGTTTTAACATTTAATACCATAAATCAAGTTGGTGCATTGAATATTTAGAAATGGGTTTTATAAGTTCAATGATTCTCATAGGATAGATTTGGGAGCAATGTGCTATTGCTGAAAGTTTTAAAGTAGATCACTGACTACTACAATAAAAATTTGAATTTGATGAATATTAACCAGTTTAAAACTCAACAGTATTTAGTAAGAGGATTCTATATGAATTGTAATATTTATATCCAAATTTTGTTATAGGTATCACCCGCAAAGAAAACTTCTATGAATGGGCAAGTAGCTCAGAAGTAGATTGCCCATCAATTCTGAATTAGAACCCCTGGCCTATCGGTGCTTTTTATTTATCTAATTTGTGAAGCTATCGAAAATAGTCCATGTTCAAATCTATAACACTATGCTGACTATTGATTGAGACATATGATTTAAAATACAATGGTTGTATACTAATTGGCTTCATTTTGGGAAAAATAGGTTGTTTCACCTCCTCTATGAAAGTGATAGAAGAATGAAGATTATATAAAATAAAGTATCTGACAAGAATAAAACCTCTTTCTAGTTACATAGAGTTAAGACATTGGGATTTTACCATTTGTAAGACTTGGTGACTCAGTTGCAACTAGGTTTAACCCGGATAAGGCAACACCTTTATAAAAGTCAAACAATAAAAAAACTCTTGTTTGATAACTCATTGATCTGTGAAAGGCAAACAACCAGTTGGTGCAAACTTCTTAGCATTCTGAAACAAATCTTTCTAGTTGTCGCACAAGCAGAAACAATGTTTTAACTTAATATGGATAGTTTATGGATTTGTTTGTGAGTTATCAATTCTTTTGGGCATAATATATCTTTAAGGGTATTTCAAACATGGCTGAATGATAGATTAAAAACAAAATCTTGTACTATTTAGGAGAAGAGTAATTTTGTGGTCAAATGCTTACTTCATTTTCTCATATACCTGAGTACACTTCAATTTTACATGATAAAAGAATATATCTTTCACAATTTTTAATAGAAGACATAACCAGGAAATCATGTGTGTGACGACTCTCGCTACTTAATTTGTTCCTGAAATCTAGGTGAGTTATAACATGATCAATTTGAATTACAATATAATATTGCTTTTCTCCAAAATAAGATGTGAATGCGTGGGTCTCCATTTCCAATTAAAAGAAACTACCACTTTTTACATTCAATGCTTGATCATGGGAATATGTACCTCAAATAGCTTAAGGGGTAGATCGCATTGAAATGCCATTTAGTTGGTAAGATCCTTAATGGATAACCTACCTATTAAGTGGTGACATGGAAATCAATCTCACCATTGATCATAGTGGTGCAAAAAAAAAATCTTTTACTTGCTTAGGTATTGACTAGGACCTCAAGGGTCTCATGATGTCATTTGGATGGGAGGAGAGCACAACATTTGTTATTATTTTCCCATTGAAATTCATCTAAAGATAACCATACCTTAAATTAGGAAATTTGCTTGGATGAAACTTTAGCATATTTGGTAAGAAGCTCATTGAGTAGTTAAATAGTAAACTTACTTTAATGGGATGTAACTATTAGAGATCTATTTTTTGGATTCCTTGAAAAGACTTGGGTAACATGTCCATGAAGAGTTAAAATAATATTGACTTACTCTTTCTTCATGGCTCATACATTTCTTTTGTCTATCATTACTATGATGTAACTACTTCTTTATTTATCTATTGACATATTGTTGAGGGAATTATCTACATGATCATGTATCTAACTTTTAACAGACCTTATATTATGCATCTAGTTTGGTAGTCTTGTATGCAGGCACAAGTAATTGGGATGAGAGAAAAACATATGGAGCATAAAGAGAGTCTCAGGTATGCAATTGCAAGTTATGTTCATTTTATGAGCATTGTTATAAATTTTATTGTACTAGCTAGGTGTGTTATCATGTTGGATTCTTGCTAAATGAATTAACAAGAGAAAACCATACTACATTGCTTGATATATGTAGCATGTCCTTGTATAAAAAAAATTTAAAAAAATTGTGATACTATTTCCTATGTTTGAGTATATTAAATTGGCTGTGTGATGTCAAGTCTTGTGTGTAACAGTTTGGGCATTACAATCCTCTAAGAACTTATACATCATATCATGGAATATAGTGGTCATGGCTCTTTGGTAGGTCGCTCTTGCATTTTTAAGACTGAAGGGCATAAAATTCCAACAAAATATCCCCCATGTACATGTAAAAGCTATTTTTTCTTGTTCTTCGGGTGCAATGTTGATTTGATTGTAGCCACTAAATCCATCCATAAGAGAGAACATTGAATGACCCATTATCAAGTCCACTATGGCATTTATGCTTGGTAAAGGAAAGTCATCTTTTGGACATGCAAGATTGAGATCTTGGAAATCCATGCAAATTCTGATGGATTTATCTACTTTTGAAATATGTACAATATTTAATATCCACTTGGCATAATCAATAGCTCTTATGAACCCCACTTTTAGTAACTTTTCTAATTCTACTTTGATAAGAAGTGCAATGTGTGGGTGCATTTTTCTTAACTTTTGCTTGACTAGTTTTACTTCTGCTTTGATATTAAAATGATGCATAATCAAGTTTTGATCCAATCCAGGCATGTCATCATAAGACAAAGAAAAGTTTATTCTCCTTTCTTTGAAGAACTTTATAAATTATTCTGTCTCTTCATTTGATAATGATGCTACAAAGTGTATGACCTTTGGCTCTGATTCAGTCCCAATGTTGATCTTTTCTATCGACTCTATCAGAATAGGTGATCTCTCCTCATAATGTTCGAGCAAAGTATCCAACATCTCTTCCTTAGGTGCCACAATTGGGTTTCCACCTTCAAAAATGTCCTTTATTTCTTTCTCTTTTTCCTCTAATACTACCACCTTGTGGTTTTTACCATTAGACTCTTTCAATTTTTTATTTCTTTCATTTTTTTTCTTTTATTTCTCGACTGAGAGATTGGATACTTTCCTTCATCATTTCTTCTTTATATTCATTGGTAGAATAAGGTTCAACCACATTTAGGTATAAGGCCAAAGAATTGTCATTTAGGAATTTGGGAAGGTTGTTTAGTTTTATGGAATCAAATTCATTGGCTTGATTTTGGTTGATAGGATTTAAAGACATGACTTTATTACATGGTTTATACATTGTATCACTCAAGTCTATGACATTTACCTCTTCTAAGTGTTCCAAAGAACTTGGATAAAATTCCTCCTCACTAGGATCCTCTTGAGTTTCTCATGGGTAAAAATCTCATGAGTTAAACCTATTACTAGATTATTTCATTATTGGTATCCATGAGGGTACATAAGGTTCTCCTACCCATGGAGATTATTTTGTTTCTTGACTTGGCATATTCTCTTGAGCCTCTTGATTAGAAATTGAAGCTTGGTTTGAACTTGATCCTAGGTTTAACTCTTGTCTTTTACCTTGGTTAGGAGCATAAGTGTGGATGACATCCACTTCTTTATCTTGACAAGATTCACTAGATAATGAATCCCACTCCCACTTATTTGAGTCTTCATCACTTTGAGAGTTTAATTGAAGGATTTGTTCATAAAATATGGGATGTTTATTTTGAGTGTATCCTTTTTTAAGATACCCTAATCCCAATTTCTCCTTGCTATCCCTCCAAGCCATTTCTATGGGTTCAACTAACCCTTCATTTCTTCTTCCCAAAGGTCCTTGTCCTTTGTAAGCCATCTTTTGCATAATCTTGAAACCTTTGCCATATTAATGAGTAGGGATGATAATATTTTGATTTCTTTTTTCATTAGCATTAGATTCCTCATCCTCCTTATATAGCCACTTTAAAAGTTCATTGTCCTCTTCTTCCATGGATGAAGAAGTTCTAGCTCTTACACAATGGTTATTTTATTTTTGAGGAGGACTAGAGCTAGAAGGTCTCCCATGAAACTTAGGAGATAGTGGCAAATCCATCATGGATAAGGTTATATTATCCCATACCATTTTTCTTAATCTTGCATTGTTTTTTGAAATTCTTCATCATGGTGTCCATCTTTTGGTAATGAGCCTCTTTGGTTTGAATTTGGGTATGTTTTTAATTGCTTTCCTCCTCTTTTTATTTAGGACTTTCCTCACTAAATTTCTCTTTTCCCTTAGTTGATGTAGCTAATTTAGTGGGAACTTGATTGTCTCTAACAAAAGTATCTTCTTCATTCATCTTCTCTTTTCCTTTTGGTGAGGGAAGGTCCTTCGAACTTTGGCCTTTCTCTATTTGCCTTGATGTAGTGCCTTTGACATTATGAGGGACTAATGAATCATTTATGGGTTTGATATTGTTACAATATTGAAATGGATTTAAGTCTCCACTCACCATAATTTCTTGACCCATGTATGGGAACTTCAAGAATTGGTCGTACGTTGAGGGTACCACTTGCATTTCATGTATCCATGGTCTTCCCAACAAAATGTTATAGGTCAATTTCAAGTCAAGTACTTGGAAAATAGTCTCTTTTTGAATAGGAGCCACTCAGATAGGAAGCACTATTATCCCTTTTGAGGATCTCTCTTCATCATCATAAGCTTTTATGGTTATCTTTCTTTTAGGGTCTATAGCTTCTTTGGAATACCCTAGGGCTTTGACAAGGTTCAAAGTACAAATGTTTAGACCAACTCCTCCATCAATGAGGCCTCTTTTGACATGATGTTTATGTATCAAAACTTCAATTTGTAATAGAAGGTTTTGGGGATGGTTTAAAGACACATTGTATTTCTCAGAAAAAGATAAGCAATGAGGTGCAAAAAGGTGTCCTACCATATTATGAAATTTATCCACATCCAAATTTAGAGGAACATTGGTTTCAATAAGAGCCTTCTCCAAGATTTATTTATGAGTAGGTGAAAGTATCAACAACTCTAAAATAGAAATTTGTGCGGGAGTTGGTTGGAGTTGATCCACAAGGTTGTATTGCTTTAATGAATTTGATGCTTTATTTGGTAAACTAATTCTAGGGGCACTTCCTGGCAAGGTGATTTTGGATGCTTTCCCCCTAGTCACAACATTTGAGGCTTTTTCTTTTTTCTTTTCCTTCACCACTATGACGTTGATGGTATTTTCATACCCATTCAAAGAGTTTATGGTTGTCATAGGTGTGAGAAAAATTAAATTTCTAATTTCCTCTCTTGTTGTTTTGGTTAGAATTCAAGGTTTATTCTTTCTCACAATTCAAGAAAGGGTTCTTAAATGTTGTGTGATCTTCATTGTTTTGAGGCCCTTCAACTTTTATTGTGCCATCATCTATCAAATATTGGAACAAATGCTTTAGTTTCATGCATTCATTGGTTTTGTGCCCCTTATTTTGATGGCATTCACAATGGTGGGCATCGTTCCACCAAGTGGGTTTAACTTGGGATTCGTAATGCCTTTTTCATATTACCAATTTGTGCTTAGAACATCTTAAGTTATTTGTTCATTACACATAATGGAATATCCTCTTCCTCATCTTTCTTTAGGGTTAGTGTGTCATAATTGTGAGGAAGCTTAACCCCTGATTGGACTAGGTTAAGGAAGTATCTCTCTTTATTCCTTTCTAAGAGTTTCTCTATTATTTCAAGGAATTCAGGATCTTGGGCTGCCATAGTGACTTTTTCTTCAGTTGTTTCCCATTGCCCTTGATTTATTTGGTGAGTAGCATCTTGATCTTCATTGTTTCTCCCTTGAGTAAAGTCATAAAAATTGCTATTTTTAGCCATGGGATTGACTCTTTCTTCAAATAAGTTGGGGTGTCTTTCTTCTTGATTGCGTGTTTCAATGAAAGGAGTTTGGAATATGAACTCAATAACTTCTTGTGTTATGCAAGTGTCATCTTCTTGGAGTGATATTTTTAATCGATGTGATCTCGTGAAAACTAGCATCGACAAGGATTAAGTCAAATGAAGCTTCCCTTCCTTGGTGACTGTTCTTTTTGGAAGATTTTTAAAAATATAAGATGATTTTTCAAATGGATGTTTCTTCCTTGTTATATGTATCTTCAAACAAAGAAACCACAATTACACTTGTCTTTTAAACCCTCTAAACACAAAATATTTGAAAATTTTAGAACATTATCACAAGTCTTTAACAAGAAGGCACTTTAAGAAATCTACCTATAGTCAAATTTGGTTCATAAACATGGCTCTATTAGGTAGGCTTACTAATTATCAAGGTACTATTAAGGATTCCATTCAAATAAATATCAAGTCTCATCCCCCATTATAGGGGCCTCCCACCATTGGTATGTTGGAGTTTTGCCCAATCTCGAAGGACTACTCAAGGAGGTTTGATTCTTGATATCCTTTTGTCACTCACCCCATTAAGGATGAGTGTGTTTTATTTTATAGTGGGTTGGATTAATGCAGAAAAGGCAATTGTATCCCACTTTGAGTTGTCCCTCTCACTGGCCTCGTTAAGGCATGTTCTCGGGAGGCAAGCCCACTAATTCTCTAGCATGTTCATATGAAAGTAAATAAATAAAGTGAAAGAATAGGTTTAGGAGTTTGATTCACCCAAAAGATGAAGAGAATATCCCTACTATTTCTCACTTCCAAACACCATTTACAAGGTTCAATTATCAAGCCTTTTTAATCTAAAGGGAATTAGGCACTTCTAGCTTTCTAATTCACCTAAAAGGTGAAGAGCATAATCGCCTAATACATTCTTCCACAAGAAATAGGCTTTAAATTTAGTGTTTATTTATTTCCTTAGCCTTTTAATCAAAAGATATAGTAGATTTGACATTTTGATTCACTTAAAAAGTGAAGAGCATAGGCCTACTACTAAATCTCTCAAACAATAATAGGCTACTAATTGTGTGCTAAAATGTTGTCACACTTCTATAAATCATTATATCCAAGATCTCTCAAGAATGAGGTCTCAAAAATTGATCCATAGCTCTCTATTCATGGAGTGCAAGGGTTTGTAATGGAGGTCCTCAGATTTGACCTATGTTTGTGCCCATGCAAGTACACCATAAAATGAGAGATTCAAAGAGGAATGTAAATAGAAATAAGATCTATTCTATATGATAACAATGCAAATTAATCTATGAAAGAAAATGTTTGTGAAATATTAATCTATGAAAGGAAATATGAATCTAATCTAATATGAAAATGAAAGATTAATCTAATGGATTGCCATGGGGCATGAGAGAAGAAGACAAGAAAAGAGAAGTTGCAATATCCAAGCTCAAGTGCTCAAGTATCTTCTCCAAAATCGCTCTCCAAACCTGCATAACAATATGAAAACCTAGATATGAAAATGAGAAGGAGAGGGTTCCTTATAAAGGAAAGCGGACGGTTAAGATTAAGAGGCAAAAATAAATGAGCAACAGTGGAGATTAAATCTTGGTTGATCCATGTGCTCAATATTCTCAAGAGGCAAAATCAATGGACATGGTTAAGAGGCAAAAAGATGTGTGGAAGAGATTAAGAGGCAAAAAACTTTTTCAAAAAGTCAAAAGATTCTATCTCATAGGAAAGTGCACTTTAATTTATTATTTTTATTTTATTATTTATTTATTATTTTTAGCAAAGTGGGTTCCAATATTTAATTAAAATTTTATTTATTTATTTAAAAGAGATTTATTCTTTTAATTAAAATGAGATTTAAAATAAATGACTTGCTAATTTAATTAAATGATTTTTATTTAATTAAAAGGGAGCAAGTTCTCTCAATTAAATAAAAATTGAGAAATATTAAAATATTTGAATTAATACAATTTGATCAAATTGATTTGAATTAAAAATATTAAAAATCATTGATTCAGAAAATTGATAAAATAATTTCAACATTGATAAAATGAAGAATGGGGCCCAAAGTCTAGGCAACCATTTTAGGGTGCATACATTTGCCCCTCTTTGGGTAATGTGTGATCATTCTGGGAACACATGTGGCCAAAGAAAAATTGAAATGTGAGGTCGATTTGGGATCACAAAACAATCCAGACGTGTGATCATTCTAGAAACACATCAGGACAAACATAAACATCAGTTGAAAGACAAGACCCACACCGTCGCTGCTAGGTGCAAATCAAGCCTTAGAAAAAACTATTGCTGTTGATGCTAGGCAATAATCAAGTCTGAAAATAGGAGATAAAAATCAAAAGACAAAATCACCACCGTCGCTGCTAGGTGATAATCAAGTCTCCAAATAAAAATCTCAAGCTGAGCTGAATGATAAAGCTAAATCAAAGATTGAAGTTTAATAGGTACTACCCCCTCATGATCAAAATTGAAATGAGATAGAGGAGAAATAGTAAATCGATAAATTTGATCAAATCAAACTAAAAATAAGGTTCTCGATGTAAGATGAAAGATATAAGAATCAAAAAATGAAGGTAGATCATGAAAGATTATGCCCCAAGGTTAAATTAGAAGAAAAGAAGTGGGATGAAAGTGAATAGAAGATCAAAGGTTGGAAGACGTGAAAAGAAATGGAGAGAAGAAAGAGAATCTACCTCAAGATAGAGAATGCCTCAAAATCAATCAACTATTTAAGATGAGAAATTTTGATTGAGATCATGAAAGAAGATAAAGAAATGAAGATCAAAATGTGACCATAGTTGATTAAGTGTCCAAAAGAAAGATGAAGGAAAACCCTCTCAAACACATAATGCAGCCTAAAAATGCAAATTTAACATGAAGTCTAATAATGCAAGCTACATGAAAATGCAAAGGTGTACTTGCAATAGAGAAACTATAGGATCTTGTGTTCATCATTCATTAGAGAATATAAGGAACTTATTTTCATCATTGGACCATTATTAACGAACATTGAAAAATCACACAACCATCACTAGTCACAAGTGTCACTATGAAGATATGAATGCAATTTATATCGGATTGGAATGTGGAAAGATTCTAACATAAGCATCAAAGACATAAAGGTCAAGATGACTTCGATGTTAGCTTACCCAATTTAATGTATAAAAACCTCGCTTGCATCAAGGCATAGATGCTAGGATGACCATAAGAATGATTGTGCAAAAAAATTCAAGGATAATGCCTCAAATCTCCAAAGTGTTTCAAGGGAACAACAAGAGACACTCAAGAGCTTCAAGAACACACCCACAAGCAGAATGCAAATAAAAAAATGCCCCATGCCCCAAGTCCTCTAGCTATGCATCTCAGAGAGACTTATTAGACAAGGACATTCAATGAAAATCAATAACAATCAGCACACAAAAAAAAGATCATGTAGAAGGATAATGAATGGAAGGATTGTGAAAGGGTAGATGGAAAGGAAGGCAAGATCAACATCAACACACACCTTGAAGGGTGGTGAGAGGATGGAGGGTAGATGGAGGAAACATGAATGAAGGAATACGTGAAGGAATATGGTGAATGGATAACAGAGGTTGCGGTTTAGGCACATGGAATGGAATAATATTTTTAGAAGAAGATGAAGTGGAAGTCTTTGGAAGCTTAAATGTCAATTTCACTTTTTTCTCAACATGAGACTCTTTCAAGAGAGACTTTGGAATCCATATAGTCATAGACTTTTCATTCTTTTTTGATGATTTAGAGAGAATATCTTCAATGATAGATTTTGGAACCCATACTTGTCTTGTAGTTTTCTTCTTAGATATCTCTTTTGACTTTATGCCTCCATGTCGATTAGAGGAGACATGGTGATCTTCTTTTTTTGATGGATTCTTGTATTGCTTCTTTTTATTGTATTGAACATTCAATTTACTTCCAAAAGACTTGGGACTTGTGGAAGAAGAAGGAGGATATGACTTGTTTAGATGGGTAGGTGGATGAAAAGGATTCAAGGGTATGCATCTATGTTGACCTTGAGGAAAGATATGAGATGGAGGGATGTAAGGACCTCAGATGGATGATGAATTAGGAGAGTTAGGAGGGGAAAGTGAAGGGACATACTGGCCCAAGATGGAAGGAAGATGTGAAGCCCTTAGTATTGGTGGAGGAGGTCCAAGGATGGATGTGGAAGATACAAAAGGATAATCAATAAGTTCATCAACATCTATATGACAACCAAGGACATCAACATCTTTAGAGTGAGCATTAGGATTTGCAATAGGATCATGAACATCTTGAATAGGAGAAAATTCTTTGATAGGATTGTTCAAAGCTTGCAAAGACTTAGGAAGAGTAGAAAGTGGAAGTGAACATGGAGTGGTAGAACAAGAAGATGGAAGACTTTGATCTTGACAAGGAGTTTTGGATAGCATAAGTGCATCATTTTTTTCTTGATTTTCAATAGGCTTAACATTAGAAGTAACAACACCATTTTTAATAACCTTAATGGAAGTATCATCTTTGGAAAGCGCAAGTGTAGTAAGGTTATTTTGATTGTCAATAAGCTCAACAGTGTAAGTAGTAGCTTGATCTTGCTTGGAAAAAGACTCAAGACATGGTGGAATGAAGGCGGAAGGGCATAGAGGATCAAAAGAACCATGAAATGGATAAGAGACATCATGAAAAAGATTGGATGACATGAAGGGTTCTTGATCTTGATCTTTCTTTATATTTTTTTCTTTATCATTTTTAGAGTCCTATTGACATGGAGCCACTTCTAAGGACAAGGAAGCATGTTGGGATTATATGGAAGACTTTGGAAGAGATAGTGAAGGATTAGCTAAAGTAGGCATTATAGCACATAAAGGCTTAGGCTCTTTAGGTTTAGCATTATTGAAAGTATTCACAGCCAAGTCAAGGTTAGCTTGAGTTTCTTTAAGAGGTATCCCTTGAGGATAACTATAGGGAAGTGCATGAAAAGTATTAAGATCTTTATTGGATGAAGGATTTGTGAAAGATTTGGAAGACTCGGAAGCTTTAGGAAATGTATGCATATTGAAGGAAGTAGGGGATGGAAGGGAACCATCACAAGACAAAGGTTCATCATTAACATGATCTTGCTTGGGAGTTTCATCTTTATTTTCAGCATGAGAGTTCTTAGAGAAAGAATTCTTATAGTATTGACATTTCAAATTGGCATGGTACATTTTATAGTCCTTAGTAGTAGTAGATGGATCATAGTGAAAGTATTGTTCACAGAATTCATCAAAGTCTTTTTCAAAATCAGAACCATACGGATCACCATCATGATCTACCCAATAGGATGACCCTTTAGCAAGCACGAGCCCACGACGAGGAGGACTCTTAGGAATAGAGGTTTCATAAAAAATGGGCATGTCACTCTTTGTAGAAGAGGTATCACAAGGACTACCATATTGCTCATAGTGAGGAGTAAGACTCTTGGGAGAAGTGGAAGAGGAACGAGATTGTGAAGAAGAGGAAAGTGAAGACCTAGTCGAGGAAGAAGACTTGGATAATGAGGAATGCGAATGATGTCTAGAAGAATCATGGTAAGATTTGGAAGATGGGGAAGGATGAGAAGACTTAGAAGATGAATAATGTTTGGAAGAAGGAGGTCGGGATATAATCATGTTTATGATCCTAGCAAAGGCATTTGATTTAATCATCTTTTCTTTTATTTTTGCCTTAAGTATATCACCCACGAGATATTTAGAAGGAACATTAGAGAAATAAAACTCTTCGAATTGAGAAATGAGTTCAAGATCATCTATTCTCAAGAGAGGTTCCATAACAAGATAGTTGAAATTCATGGTTCTAGAAGATGAGGAATCAAGCATGGAAGGAATAAGAGAAAGGATGAAAATAGGAGACTAAGAAGACATGGGAGATGTGGAAGAACGAAGACCAAGAGTCATTTTGTGTAAATTGATATAATTTAAGTTCATTTGGATGTTGAGCAACATGTCATAGCACTTTTGGGGAGATCTTTGAAGTTTTTATCACTCGGGAACTTAGTTTTTGTTCATTTTAAAAGATCAAGTAAATACATCTACAAATTTTTATCATTGATCAAGCACATAAGATAGCAATCAAGGAGTTCAAGAAAGCAATTGTCTTCAAACAATGAGCAAGGGGCAAAGCAACCTTGCACATGAACAAGAATAGTGACTTAGTATTTCTACTCCTTAAGAACTACTTGTGTATGTTCTCAAAATATTTTTCCAATCACGCACATAGTCATAGTGAAGAAAAAGTTGGTTGCACTATGGTTCTTAGTAATGGTTTGACTCTGCAACTTTTGTAATTTCAAGAGGGTGAACTCCAATCCAAGCACACCAAGGTTTTGACACATTCTGAGAATTTAATCAATCAGGGATGCTGAGGAGATCTGACAGCCCAACAAGAAACTACACCCGTGAAGATTTCTTCCACAACGACATTTATATAGCGATTGTCACTACCATGATGAAAATAGCTATTACCACTTGAGGTTCCATCCACGTGGTTTATCCAATAAAGGGAGTGTCCACTATGGTTAACCCTCTCTAACAAGGTGACTCACAAAAAGGACAACATGGGGACTTAGCTTAGATTCAAGGATATGAGTTTCTAGTACTACCAAAAAAGGGAGTAGAGCATAATCCTCTAGCCTCTTCACTTCACCCAAACATAGAAAATAGATTAATCTGACATGCTAAGACTAAAATTAACCTCACCAAGATCTGTGGTGTCAACAACTTGTGATTTATCAACCCCTCTGGAGAGAGAATGCATCAATCAAAAAGATGAGAACGCAAATCAAGGGAACGCGAGATAATCTCAATATCCTCCCTACCTACAAGGGGATCTATCATTAAGAAAAGTCTCAAAAGAAACCCAATCTTTCAAGATCACCACAAATAGTGTTCATAAGGCCTAATTACTATGTGAAACACATATGCAAGAAAGGTAAATCTATGTTCTTTTTAGAGCCCAAAATTGAAGTGTGATCTATGAAAGCAAGTAAGCACTCAAGCTAGACACATGAGAGATTCATTTTAATTCTCAAAATCCAAATGTTATAGAGATTCAACAAAATACCTCAAGTCCAATGCAACGTGCTTAGTAGATTTTTGTTGAGCTTTTTTCTGCAATCAAGTCACGAACTCTCCAACAAGCAAACAAGCAAACAAGATATGCAATGTATATCCAACTTATGCAAACCATAGGGTTAGATCTGAAAATCAATTGTTAGGAACAATAATAGCTAACAAGTAATCCAAATGACAACTCATATCATGCATTGAACAATGAAAAATAAGTGCATACTCATCACAAAATCTTATTTTTTTTGCATTTGACCTAGTCAATACGATCTAATTTTTTTGATATGATTTCAGCCAAAAAATGAAAATAAAAAATAGAGACCCCTACTAAAAAATAAAGAGCTTTCCAAAAATGTAAAAATTTTAGAAAAATCTCTTCATTTGTGCCCTAGAGACCCATTTTATGAAAATAGACCACTTTTTGTAAATCAATTATTTGAGCTATGATATTGCATCCAAATTCAAATAAAAAAGAATGGACCCCTTGTGAAATTAGAAGATATTTTTGAAACTACAAAAATTTCCAAAAAATATGCTAATTTGCGCTAAAAATTAATTTTTTATGAAAAATAAAGAAAAAATTATAAAAAATAAAAAATACCTCAAAAAATTTTGAATTTTTTATTAGAGCTTTTCTGATATGTTTCCAACTTGAAGAAAAAATTATAGAACAAAACACTAAGCCGTTTAGGAGATATGATCAAATCTTTGAAAATATAGGGTTTTAGTCTCCAAGCAAATCTGCACAAATGGGTTAGCTCCAAAAATAAACAAAACCAGCATGTAAAAGTGGGTTACCCCATGGTGGGCACCAAAAATATGTGCTAAAATTTTTTCACACTTCTATGAATCATTATATCCAAGATCTATCAAGAATGAGTCTCAAAAATCGATCCATAGCTCTCTATTCATGGAGTGCAAGGGTTTGTAATGGAGGCCCTCAGATTTGACCTATGTTTGTGCCCATGCAAGTACACCATAAAATGAGAGATTAATTAAAAGAGATTTTTACTTAATTAAAAGGGAGCAAGTTCTCTCAATTAAATAAAATTTGAGAAATATTAAAATATTTGAATTAATACAATTTGATCAAATAAATTGATTTGAATTAAAAATATTAAAAATCATTGATTTAGAAAATTGATAAAATAATTCAACATTGATAAATTGAAGAATGGGGCCCAAAGTCTAGGTGACCATTTTAGGGTGCATACACTAATTACTCTAGATTCAAATCAAATTTGCTACAATTTAAGAAAAATACAAAAGGATATAGGCTTACTTTTTTCATTGCTAGGAAAGGCTAGGGGCATTTTTAATTTGATTTTTCAATGGCATACTCACCTAGTGGCGATCATTCCAGATCCTTTGTGTCCTCAAGATCATTAGTTCAAAACAAAATACAAAAAGTGAAGAAAATCCAAGCAATTGATATTTTACTCCTTTCTTTAAAAATTGATGCAAAATGATTAGCTTAGGAAGTAAATGTCCAATTCAAAGAAACAAATTTAGATTTATACAAATCAATTATATGCAAATATTTTTCATATTCTTCACCTTCCTACTTGGAATTCTCAAGAAAATTATTTATGTGAATGATCTTTTCTCTTTTCAATCTCCTCTTGAGGTTTTTATCCTCATTGTGAATTCTGGCCTCTAGTTTTTGAACTTTTTTATGTTCTTCCATCAGAAAAAGGTAGACAAAACATTATTTACTATTAGAATTTAAAAATAATGAAAACAATGCTATGTGCTACAAGACTGATTTTACATGCCATTTTAGACATCACGCACGCTATAGGACTAATTAAACGCACTACTACAAAAATTAAAAGCATTATTCAAATGATCAAATGCGTGTAAATGAAACTTAGAAAGTGTGTGATGATGATAATCACCTTCATGAAATTAAGATCTAATAGAAACAATTAAAAGTAAATACAATGCAAATCTAATTAAAATTGAAACTAAGATCTATAGCATCTCATGGCTCTCTAGAAAGAGGTGGTAAGTGAAGCTCTCAGCTCAAATCTCCATTGGTGACACTTCTAAAATGAGAATGTATGCTATTCTATGCTTCTACAATGCTTCTATGATGATGATTCTAGCTCAAATTGACAAGATATGATGCAAATTACTCTAAATGCTCTTAATTTCTCTTAGAATGCTCTTCAAATGCCTATAGTAACAATGCTTTGCAAATGAATTTCTAAGATATCAATTGCTCTCAAAATGCCTCATACTTATAGTAAATTCCCAAGGGTAGGGGGTGGAGTGAAGTAATCATGATTTACCTTAGGTTGAGTCAAATGCTTTGCTTTGTTCATAAATGGGGCGACAATTTAAAGGTTTGTCTCAAAGCTTTGGACAAAAGGACAAGATTGAGTGGTTGAGATTGAAACTTTCAAATGAGTGATTGAGATTCATCCTTTTTGAGTCATTTATGTCTTTTTGTCCTCAATTCTTATTGGTTGCTCAACTTTGTTGAAAGATATTAGGAATTATTAAATTTAATTAATTAATTAAATTTAGCCATGTAAGGGTAATAGGTTCATTTTGATTTTTGATTTAAAACAACTATACACTTAATTGATTAAAATCAATTATGTAGTGTTTTTGGCTCCTTTAAGCTTTGATTTAATTATTTAACCTCATTATTTGATTTTTCCTTTGCTTTAATTGATTTTTGTCCAACTTTATTTAATTATGTCCCTTTTAATTGATTTGATCCCTTTTTTATTGAATTAGTGCATTTTGATGATTTTGCGCCATTTTATTGATTTAAAAGCACTTTGTCCATTTTTATGTGTCTACAAATGCCCCTCTTTAAATTGATGTGCGAAGAACATTGATTCAAAGATTCTTTTGAGTCCTAATTGCTTTTAGGTCCTGATTGTTGATTCACTAATATGCCTCTGATACTGATTGATTACTGCCCCTGATATGATATTGATATGATTGTTGCCTCTGATACAAATTTTTTTTGATGCCCCACTAATTCCAATGATGTTTGATTTTAATTTTAATTTGATACCCTAATGCCCCCTCAGAAATTAAAACATATTAATTTCTTGATATGAAAAATTTTATGATGTTTGATTTCTTGAATATGTTTTCATTTTTGAAAAACTTGATGATATGCTATGTGTCAAGAATGCCCCGGTTGGTTTGTTAGGTCAATATAGGTCTAAGCCAAATTTCACCTCCAAAACTAGGTCAAAATAGCTTAAATAGGTTGAAAAACCTTATTTTACTATTCATTTTTACTTTTATCTTTGGTGATTTTGCTCTGATCCTGCAGTGAATTTCGAGATGGTTGTCCCTATTCGAGAGCATCGATTCGAGAGGTGTCAGAGATATGCAAGGCCACCTGACTATGGACCTCCAATAAGTTATTTCAAACCTATGATTTGCATTTATTGCACATTTATTAGCATTTATTGCAATTTCCTATTTCATCATTGCCTTTAATATGCGAAATCACACCTAGGAAATTTTTACTGTCACCTAGACCCTTTTACTGTTGCATCCACGCTTTTCTCTCACACATTTGTATAGTTTAATGTCACTTAAGAAAATTTCATCCTCACCTGAGAGTAGGATACTCATGTGTAGAGATAGGTCAAAATGCCCACTTTCATATATTATATCACGTAGGAAACCCTAATAAATTGACTATCACCTAGGCCACACTTCGTTGTCGCCTAGCATGATTTACTGTCGCGTAGCGGGAGAACTATCATGTAACACCCAAATAATGTCACGTCACAACTTTTTATCATTGCTTAAGAGGAATGTTGCCTGGGATGATTAAAATCATGCCTGTAGACTTTTTTATTTTTTTTTGTACTTTTTTCACACTTTTACTTAATTGTGTTTGATGAAAAATTTGATGACTTTCGATGCTCAAGTTGAATGATTAGATTAGGTTTGTTGCATTCAACAAAACAAATGGATTAGGATATCAGGATAGTGTTACCAATGAATTTGATGTGTCAATTTGATTAGGATAGGATATTGATAGGATAAATCAATCAATGTGAAAACTGATATGATTTGATACTGCTGCTTCATTCTCAAGACACAGAGAAATGAACAAATGGTACTTGGTGTGATTGCTGGATACTTTTGATAGAATTAATTGACTTGAGATAATTCCTTGATATGATATATTGATATCATTCCTTTTCTTTGCCAACAAGAAAACTTTCCTACTTTATACATTCGGACAGTGGCTTCTTGGGTCATTGATTTGGGCCAGACACTTACAGATGCTGAGTTCCATGTGATTGAGTTGTGTGGTTTGAGCTTCCTTCTTGACCTCCCACGGTTCTAGCTGAACCATGGTTTATTGATTGCAATGGTAGAGTGATGACACTCTGACCACAATACATTTCATTTTCCTTATGGAGAGATGACTATCACGCCTGAGGACGTGTATAGATTACTATGTATCCCATGCAGAGGAGAGGTAGTGTATTATGATTCTATCTATGATTCTACTATTTGCTGACAAGTGTTCGGGGATAATTCTATTGATGATGATATGATCACCTAGCCTTAGTTTGCTTCCTTTCCTACCTTGCCAACAGTACTTGGTGCATTGATCAGTGGTTTACTTCTTCTCGACTGGCGAGGTCATGGTTTTTCCATCGGATGGGGTAGGATATTGGAGGATTTTCTTGCTCATCCTCAATGCTTCGATTGGGGGTCATGCATCCTTGCACAACTATATCATGATTTTCATGAGGTAGTCTATAGAGAGAGTGCATCCTTGTCGGTTGGTGCAGTGATTCTTCAGTTGTGGATATGGGAGCATCTTCCCATCACTAGGCCTATTTTTGATAGGGTTCAGCCTCAGGGTTTTCCATATTCTTTTCTATACACTGGGATGGTTGTATAGCATCATTTGGGTCATCTGGATTTCTGGCGGCATCAGATTGATGATCTTGATTAGGTTCTATGGAGACCATACAGGGGTTGCGAGCTGTGGATAGAGGATGATGATGAGTTACCTTACATGTTTTCGCCTCACTAGATGATTGGTCACACTACTACTACTATTGAGCACTTCTTCTTTGGTAGAGTTTCTAGATAGTATGGTCGAACATAGGATATGCCACAAGGTACAACACTATATGCTCAAGTACAAGCAAAGAGATCTATGTGGGGTCCTCTCATTGATTATTAGTAAAGGCCTTGGATCATATTGTTGCTATGGCTTATTGCAGGTGGGAGATGCTTTTTGGTGTAGCAAATGTAGGTATGTCTCATGAGTTTTCCGATTGGTGGGCTTGTAATAGGTTTACTCATTTCACTGATCCATCAGAGACTATCCCGGGTCAGGGTGATGGAGGTGGTGGTGGTAGATGATAGAGATGATGAGGACAGAGAGATCCTCCTATGATTGGTCAAGTATGGGTGAGAGGTGGTCATGCAAGGGATAGAGATCATGCTAGAGTTCATGATGATGCACTTGATGTACATCCTAGAGTAGATAGACAACATAGAGCTCACAAACATCAGAGACAAGAGAGATAGGCTCATGTTGATGCTACTAGGTAGATTCCTGGTGGATTGGATCCTTTGGTTTAGTTGCTGAGAGTGGCCTTGGCTCAGCAGGACGATGTTCCAGTACAACAGGATCAAGTTTCGGCACAGTAGGTGCCTACACAAGATCAGCAACCACAGGATCAGGGATAGGGTTCCCATGATGTTCCTACTATGGGTACTGTAGTATGAGAGGTTTAGGCTAGGAGGATAGATATGTCCAGTGTTGTTGGGCATTTAGATCAGGTTTCCACCTTGATGCAGCAGTTCATGTCTGCTATGGTTCAGAGACAAAGCAGAGTGAGTACTTCTCAGGCTCCTCCCCCATAGGATGGTAGAGGTCCAGATGGATCTGGTGCTATAGGATCTTGATTGATAGATTCACTCATGGTTGATGTACTTGTATCACATGCCATATTTTTTGATTGATCAGACTATTTTATGTACCACTTTGTATGACATTATATCTTGATATAATGAGTTAATGGATCATTGATGAACACTTTTTTGATGATATATGATGATATACTCCTTGGTTCTCCTTGATGAGTTATTTATGAGATTTTCTTTTATGCAGCTATATGATGTGTTATGCATTTACTTTGATTTATGCTATGGATGCAGTTATCTTGTTTTATGATATAGATAAATGATGTAATGATGTATGGATAATGACTAATGATTTCCCTATTTCTCAATGTATGGATGCAAAATGCTTTATGGAAATGCATATGTAAATGTCCCTTATGTTTTTTTTTTGGTTTTTTCAATGTATGCAATGCAATTCTTATCCTTAGCTATTTGTATGCAAATGATGTATGGATGTTTTTTCCTTTTTCTTGTATACGGATAATGATTAATGATTAATGCTATGCATGAATACAAAAGATAATCTCATTTTCTTTGTTTTTATTGATTTGATCAAGAGTAAGACATTTGATTGAATCCCTCATTTCATTAATGTTTTGACTAACCAAGATTATTAATGTACCTGTTGCCCAAAATTTCCCTATCATTCACTTTTTGGCCGCATCCTATTTGTTCCAAGAAATGCTCAAGTGTCAAAACCCTCTGTGTTTTCTGCCTTTTAGTGTCGAAAGTCCAGTGTGTTTTCTACCTTTTGGCCTGAAAACCCAGTGTGTTTTCGACCTTCTCTTTGAAGGCTCAGGATGTTTTTGACTTTCGGTCCAAAAAATTCTCTGTGTTTTCGACCTCCAGTTTGAAAACCCTTTGTGTTTTCGACCTTCAAGTGCACAACTCCGACCAGGTGGGTCCCAGTTCCTCATAGCCATGCAAGTGTAGGGGAGATCCGACGGCTATTGCATAATCTCATGGAATATTTTGATCTCATGAGATCATGTGACAACGGTTGGATTAGATCTCAGTGGGTCCACATTTTTTGAGTGAGGTGGCATATTTCCTAAGCGCGCTATCGTGACCAGGTGGGTCCCAGTTTCTAATGTCACCATGGGGCTAGTCAGGAGTCGAGAAAACAACAAGCCACCAGCGGTCAACGAGTAGCATCTTCTAGTTGGTCGCATGATCGCATGGGATCTTTCAATCCCATGCGACCATGCAACAAGCCATTAGCGGTCGCGATGGGGTTCAAGCAGGTGGTTAGCATAATAGTTTCATGCTAGTCGCATGATCACATGCGGCTTCCTAACTATATGCGACCATGCGACAAGCTTTCTAACGGTCAGCGAAGGTTGTTGCGGGCCTGGTAGCATGTGGCCCCATAGATGCAAGATCTATGGTGGTCACATGTTCGAATGGGATCTTTCAATCCCATGCGATCATGCGACCACCGTTGGATTCTAAGGGCATTTCTTGTGGTGCGGTCATCGATCTTCCTTCCGATGTGATGCAGTGGCCTGTGGGTCTGGGTTGCAGTTTGGTGGTGGTGGAAAGAGATCTACGGTGGTCGTAAGATCTCATGGGATCTTCTGACACCATGAGATCTTGCGCCCACCGTCTGATTGGAATCTCAGTTTGGGGATGTGCGGTTAAGAGTTTTCGCATGGTCACTGGATGTGGCCGGGGTTAAGGAAAAAGTTAAGCGACTTGGCGACTAAGAGGGAAAATGAACTTGGGGTTAACTTAATGTTAAGTTTGTAATAAGGCTTGAGATGGTTCCATGGATGCTGACATGTCGGTATGCTCGCTTCCAATTGGCTCTTGACTAGCGATGTGGACTTTGACCTTTCATAGGGGCTTGTGATTGTTTTGGGGATGATCCAGATCATTTGATTTGCTGGGAAAAATGTGATCAACAGCTAAGTTTTAAATGAAGAAATGGTAACCATTGGGGCCCAAATTTGAAGTCTTCTGCAGGGGTTTTCACCAGTGTTGGATCTGGTTGATGTGTGCAAAGCAGAGATAGGTTCTAAGAGGCTTGTCACATGATCGCATGAGGCTTTTTGAGTTCATGCGATCATGCGACCAGTACTTTTTCAAGGTGGTGCAACCATTTTTTGTGAGGTTTCTTCCAAGGTGAATGTTGCAGGTGCGGGTAGCTTGAGGAATTGATGTCGCCAAGACAGTTGCAGGTTGCAGAGTTGATGAAGAAGATCCAAGTAGCCGTTAGGGGTCAATTCTTGTCCTAGCAAGGTACCAATCAGTGCATTCATGGTGAGCCTTTGGTGCAGGAAGGTTGTTGAATCTAGGTGGTTGTGTCTGTAGGTTGATTTCAGTACATGGATGGGTCATTTATCTGATCAGCTTTAATGTTGCAGAGATATCTTTCATCATTAGATTTGACTGCTAGGGTTGGTTATTATATTGTAAAATCTATAACCCTGGTTAATTTTGAGACTCCTACCTGCGTGCAGTTGAGTGATGTATATAATTTGTTTTTTGGAGCCTTATTGCGGAGAGAGTTCACATTTTGTAAAAAAGGAAAGTTTCTTTCCTAGAAAGCTATCTGAGACACTTTTCTGTCCTTTGGTTTTCTACTCTTTGTAATCTCCCATTGATAATTAAGATATGGCAAAGCATTTTGTGACACTCTTGTTGTCCTCATGCCTTCTTATGTGAGTTATCTCTTATTGGATTGAAGTTTATGAATGCTGTCAATAGAAATTGGGGTTCCTGGTCCCTCTCACTTTCTATGATTTTGTGTGTTACTGTGTTTGATCTGATTTAGATGTTTTGTGGGTATGCTACAATCCCTAGCAGTCTTGTCTCATTCCTACACCTAGTTGCAGAGGAGGATGTTTGTTTGCAAGTCATAGGTTGAGTCTTCTGTTCAAGCTTTCCTATGAAATACTTATGCAAACCTATCAAGTGAGTGGTGACTTATTAGACCTGATTCCTCCATCGATTTCATTCCTACATACTGAGATCCAAACCCTATTTTCAGTGCATCACCCAGTAGGTAGTTTGCTTTCCTGTCATTTCCCTTTCATGCATTCCTTCTATCCCTTTCCCTCAAAAGATTTACTTTCCTGTTAAGAGCAAACTAAGGTGATAATCCAAGAGGAACCAGCCTAGAACCTGGAGGTTTCATCTCAGTTAGCAAAGGTCCCACAACCTTGAGATGATTCCCAAGTTATACTGAGTTATCAAGACTATGAGAGCTTGAACTAAGGGTGCAAATTTAGTGTATAACATTTTTGGCACGCACGGTGGGACCACAATGAAGATCAGAGTAAAGTTCAAAGGTGTTCCTGTTGGTTCATCTGCAAAAGGATCAGAGAAATTCAGTACACAAGGCCTATCAGTATGGACTCAAGCTCAAGGATTCCCCACCTTGGTGCCAGTGTATAACATTTTTGGCACGCCTGGTGGGACCACAAAAGAAGTCTACTTGAAAAGAATATGGTATCTCTGATATGCTGATAACATATTACAGACCTAGAAGAGGTCATTTTGCTGCATATCTGGCGACTCTAGAAGGTCTACTGGTTTTAAAGATTAGATGCTAGTATGTTTCAAGCTTTCATTTTCAAATCCCAATTGATTGCATGAGTAGACATGTCAAGTTACTATGGACAATCAGGTTACTCACCATCTTATTGTGAGAATAATGCTCAACCGACTAGTTTTCAACCTTATCAAAGCCACCCAAAGCCTCCTTTTACCCCAAGCTATTATACTTCTCAAGGGTATCAATATATCCAGTATGCCCCAAATGAGTTTTCCCTTGTGCAAAGTTATGAGAGGGCCCTTCGACAAGATGGATCCTGGGCATAAGAGGCACAATAGAAAATGCAAAGCCAACTTCCCCATCATGCTTACCACCCACCCTCCCCTTCTCAGCCTATTCAACAATAGATGCAGACTCTGAGCTCAGACTTCAAGAAGATGCAGGAGGCAAAGAGTGTGTTGCTTGATTTGATTAAGCAAGTGTCTGAGATCAAGGAGCAGAGAGAGCAGGAGGCTCAAAGTTATTATGAGGAGTCATCTCCCTACCAGGAGATAGAGGCTCAAAAATATGAGCAAGGGTTCATTCCTTACCAAGCGGTAGAGACTCTTGTTGATGAGCAACAAGTAAGGCAGTTTCAAGAGGAGATTAGACGTCGAGCTGACATTGAGATAGCAAGGTTAAGATCACTGATTTCTCAACAAGAGGCTCCTAGGCCTAAAATTCTAAGTTGGAGGGCCCATCTGTCTCAAGAACCTACACATGAGGAGCCTGCTAAGCATCCTTTTCCAAGCTTTAAAGAAACTATGCCTTCTTTGTCTCCCCCCTCTCCCCCTCAGTTTCATATCCCAAGTTTTAAGGCAAAAAATTATTTTCAAGAGCCTGTGCTTGAGATGTAGCCCACCACTCTACAAGAGTAGCCTATTCAAAGAAGTGAGTCATCCCAAGAGACCCCTCTAGTCTCTCAGGATGATGAGGTGATTTGGATACCCCAATGGGCTCTGCCCCCTAGTTGTCAGATGCCAAGTCTTTTCAAAGATACTAGTCTAGTATCAGAGCAAGGGCCTATGGTGAGTGAACTTTCATTTGAAGAGGAGGAGAAGAAACCTGAGGTATCAGCACAGAGTGATGACTTTGGTGAATTGGAGGAGCAAGGTGTGGAGGTAGAGGTTGATGCTCAGCCTGAGCTCTTGGTTGGTTTGCTTGATGAGCTCCCCCTCTTTGTTGATGATGAAGAAGAGACCATGCCATTGCCTATGGCTGAGGGTCAATCAGAACAAAAGGTTCACCATCAACAGGAGGTTTCTATAGAAGAGGATGCCTTGTCCTTGTTGGATGAGCTGCTTGGTTTTGTTGAGTAGGATGATAAGGCTATGATCATAACCACCTCTATAAAGTTGCAACAGCTAGAAGACATTGATCCTGAGGATATGGTGATTCATGAGCTGGATCTCATCCTTGAAGAGGAGACTTCCCAATGTGGGGAGGATAACAGCCCCCCATCCACAAATGAGGAGTTGTCATGGCTGTCTATGATGGAGGGAAACCACGAAGATAAAGAAGAAACTAGCAATGAAAGTCCTACCTTCAGACTTTCAAGAGGTTGCCCCATCAGGTACTTGGCCCAAAAGGATTTCACTAAGACACCTCCATGTGATCCATTTGAGGTGAGTGAACTTGATCTTGTTTTTGCAGAGGTAGTGCATCCTCATTTGCCAAATTTTTATGTGCCTCACATCTTTGTAGCTATCCTCATGAGTCCAATGCAAAATATCCTAAGGAGAAAGGGTAGCTACTTTTCACAACCAGTGAATGGTTTTGTTTGACCAGGTCCATGCACTGGTTAGTTTAGGCTAGGTTAGCTTCCCTGCTTTCTAGATTAGTTTTTCCTGCTTTCCAAGAAGTGCCCGTGCATAGTTTGTCTTGCTGGTTCAGTTTTGTCTCTGTCGAAGTTTTGTGCTTAGAATGACTCCATGCCCAATGGATTGCTTCAAGGCTACTGGTCTAAATGTCTAGCAGGCTGACATCCCACAGAGGTCGCCAAAATGTTGCCCAAAATTTCCCTATCATTCCCTTTTTGGCTGCATCCTATTTGTTCCAAGAAATGCTCAAGTGTCAAAACCCTCTATGTTTTCTACCTTTTATTGTCGAAAGTCCAGTGTGTTTTCTGCCTTTTGGCCCGAAAACCTAGTGTGTTTTTGACCTTCTCTATGAAGGCTCAGGATGTTTTTGACTTTTGGTCCAAAACATTCTCTGTGTTTTCGACCTCCAGTTTGAAAACCCTCTGTGTTTTTGACCTTCAAGTGTACAACTCTGACTAGGCGGGTCCCAGTTCCTCATAGCCATGCAAGTGCAGGGGAGATCCGATGGTTGTCGCATAATCTCATGGAATCTTTTGATCCCATGAGATCATGCGACAACGGTCAGCTTAGAATCTCAGTGGGTCCGCATCCTTTGAGTGAGGTGGCATATTTCCTAAGCGCGCTATCGTGACCAGGTGGCTCCTAGTTTCTAATGTCACCGCGGGGCCAGTCAGGAGTCGAGAAAATAACAAGCCACCAGCGGTCAACGGGTAGCATCTTCTAGTTGGTTGCATGATCACATGGGATCTTTTGATCCCATGTGACCATGCAACAAGCCATCAACGGTCGTGATGGGGTTCAAGCAAGCGGTCAACATAATAGTTTCATGCTGGTCGCATGATCGCATGCGGCTTCCTAAATGCATGCGACCATGCGATAAACTTTCTAACGGTCAGCGAAGGTTGTTGCAGGACTGGTAGCATGTGGCCCTGTAGATGCAAGATCTATGGTGGTTGCATGTTTGCATGGGATCTTTTGATCCCATGCGATCATGCGACCACCATTGGATTCTAAGGGGCATTTCCTATGGTGCGGCTGTCGATCTTCCTTTCGATGTGATGTAGGGGCCTGTGGATCCGGGTTGCAGTTTGGTGGCGGTGGAAAGAGATCTACGGTGGTCATAAGATCTCATGGGATCTTTTGACCCCATGATATCTTTCACCCACCATCTGATTGGAATCTCAGTTTGCAGATGCGCGATTGCGCAATTAAGATTTTTTGCGTGGTTGTTGGATGTGGCCGGGGTTAAGGAAAAAGTTAAGTGACTTGGTGACTAAGAGGGAAAATGAACCTGGGGTTAACTTAATGTTAAGTTTGTAGTAAGGCTCAAGATGGTTCCATGGATGCTGACATGTCGGTATGCTCACTTCCAATTGGCTCTTGACTGGCGAAGTGGACTTTGACCTTTCATATGGGCTTGCAACTATTTTCAGGATGATCCAAATCGTCCAATTTGCCGAGAAAAATGTGATCAACAACTGAGTTTTAAATGAAGAACTGGTAACCGTTGGGGCCCAAATTTGAAGTCTTTTACAGGGGTTTTCACCAGTGTTGGATCCGGTTGATGTGTATGAAGCAGAGATAGGTTCTAAGAGGCTTGTCGCATGATCACATGAGGCTTTTTGAGTTCATGCAATCATGCCACCAGTACTTTTTCAAGGTGGTGCAACCATTTTTCGTGAGGTTTCTTCCAAGGTGAATGTTGCAGGCGCGGGTAGCTCAAGAAAATGATGTCACTAGGATGGTTGCAGGTTGCGGAGTTCATGAAGAAGATCCAAGCAGACATCAGGGGTCGATTCTTGTCCTAGCAGGGTACCAATCAGTGCATTCATGGTGAGCCTTTGGTGCAGGAAGGTTGTTGAATCCAAGTGGTTGTGCCTGCAGGTTGATTTCAGTACACGGATGGGTCATTTATCTTATCAGTTTTAATGTGGTAGAGATATCTTTCATCATTAGATTTGACTGCTAGGGTTGGTTATTATATTGTAAAATCTGTAACCCTAGTTAATTTTGAGACTCCTGCCTGCATCCAGTTGAGTGATGTATATAATTTATTTTTTGGAGCCTTAGTGCGGAGAGAGTTCACATTTTGTAAAAAGGAAAGTTTCTTTCCTAGAAAGCTATCTGAGACACTTTTTTGTCCTCTGATTTTCTACTCTTTGTAATCTCCCATTGATAATTCAGATATGGAAAAGCATTTTGTGACACTCTTGTTGTCCTCATGCCTTCTTATGTGAGTTATCTCTTATTGGATTGAAGTTTATGAATGCTGTCAATAGAA
Source organism: Chamaecyparis obtusa (assembly GCA_027943335.1). Classification (NCBI taxonomy): domain Eukaryota; kingdom Viridiplantae; phylum Streptophyta; class Pinopsida; order Cupressales; family Cupressaceae; genus Chamaecyparis; species Chamaecyparis obtusa. The sequence continues at coordinate 315,104 of BSBK01005254.1, forward strand.
ATTGGGGTTCTTGGTCCCTCTCACTTTCTGTGATTTTGTGTTTTACTGTGTTTGATCTGATTTAGATGTTTTGTGGGTATGCTACAACCCCTAGTAGTCTTGTCTCATTCGTACACCTAGTTGTAGAGGAGGATGTTTGTTTGCAGGTCATAGGTTGAGTCTTCTGTTCAAGCCTTCCTATGAAATACTTATGCAAACCTATCTAGTGAGTGGTGACTTATTAGACCTGATTCCTCCATCGATTTCATTCCTACATACTGAGATCCAAACCCTATTTTCGGTGCATCACCCAGTAGGTAGTTTTCTTTCCTATCATTTCCCTTTCATGCATTCCTTCTATCCCTTTCCCTCAAAAGATTTACTTTCCTGTTAAGAGAAAACTAAGGTGATAATCCAAGAGGAACCAACCTAGAACCTGGAGGTTTCATCTCGATTAGCAAAGGTCCCACAACCTTGAGATGATTCCCAAGTTATACTGAGTTATCAAGACTACGAGAGCTTGAACTAAGGGTGCAAATTCAGTGTATAATAGTACCCCCTTTTGCCCTTGGAAAATTAACCACAAACAAATGCAATTAATCTAACATGATAGTGCAATTAATCTAACAGGATAAAGCAATGCACTTAATTTAACATGATAATGCAATGCAATGCAACCTAAGTGTCACCAACTTTTAGCAAAGAAATGCCATGGAGATAAATTTTCATCATTGAGCATTTTGGGACCGGAAAGCTAGTACAATCATCACTGACCACATCATGATGATATGAATACCACTTTTTTTTTATCGCTTTTTGGTAACCTCATTTTTTAACCAAGTACAACCCTCACTAGTTGGATGACCAAACTATGGGAGTCTGAATACTCGTGTCAACGGATTCAATGTTGCAAGTGGATTTTTGGTATTAAGATATCGAAGATCTAAATAGCCAAGGGATCTATTTGTGTAAACAAGCAAAGATCAATCCATCCTCTTATAAGATAGTCCTCGATGGTTCTTTGATGACCATGTCGCTAGACAAACTCTCATAAGTTGATGAATCTTCCTCAAAATAATCACTCAAAGGCAATAAAATATCATGTCTTTGTCATGACTGATCTAGTCGAAACATCATTGATTAGCTCAAAAGATGTGATAAAAGTCAATTTCATAAAGATTATCAAAAGAAAGTTTCAAGTATTTTGCAATGTTTCCTAATTTTCAAAAAGTATTTCCAAGCATTCTAATCTTTAAGGTGTTTTGTCAATTTTTAATCCCGAATTATAAAGTCAATGAAGGCTCATGGATCAAGTTGTAGGATCAAATACTTAGGCTTTGAACAATGATATCCATCAAAGGTTCAATAAAATTTTTACTCTTCTGAAACTCTGATAAATGTCTCTCTGACGTGACTGATTGTAGCACTTATTGAATCCATTTGGTACCAAATTTTCAATACTCTTCTACCCCCAAGTGATAAATGGGATCATTCAACAAACTTAGGGCTAATAGGCAATGCAACAATGTGACTAAATGACTTTATTATGACTATGTACAAATGATAGATGCAATGGCAGTTGTAGAAATGGGATGTTGGAAATGCAATATGGACATATGTGACTAGGAAAGACAAACTTAAGGGAACAAAAGGTGCTTGTTTACCAAGTTTTCACCTTCTAGATCTTTTTCTTTTTTTTCTACCAAGGCACTTATTGCTAGGTTTTCACCAAGACACTTTTTTCTTTTTTCTCTTTTTTTGTATTTTTCTTTTTTTCAATTTTTTTGTATTTTTCTCTTTTTCAATTTTTTTGTATTTTTCAAGATCTTTTTGACTATGTGCAATAAATATGATGCTCCTCATCTGATACTCTTTATACTCTTTCATCTCCCTCATGTGTAGAACCTTTTGAGATGAATGTTGTTGATGGGTTTTTGAAGTTGCTCTCCTTCACAATCCGATAACTTATAGGTTCTTGTTCCAAATGAAGACACTATGATGAATGGGCGAAGCCAATTAGCCTCCCATTTACCTTTCTTCTCTCTTTCAACCTAATTCTTTGGGTTCTCTCTCAACACTAAGTCTCCTACTTGAAAGACTCTCGGTTTGATATGTTTATTGTAGTTCCTCGAGATTCTATTTTGATACACTTTCAGGTGCTCATAAGCTTGTGTTTGGTGTTTGTCCAGCAACTCCAATTGTTGAAGTCTAGTGACTCTATAGTCTTCATCTATGATCAACCCTTGTAATGACACTCATAAAGATGAGATTTCAACCTCTAATGGCAGAACTACTTCAGCCCCGTAGACTAATGAAAATGGTGTGGCTCCCGTAGGTTTCTGAATGCTCGTTCTATAGGCCCATAATGCTGGATTAATTTGCACATGCCAATCCCTTCCCAATTTATTGACCGATCTCTTCAAGATTTTTAAGATATTCTTATTCGTGGCTTCGGCTTGCCCATTTCCCTGAGGGTAATAGATTGATGAGGAGTGGTGAGTGATATGAAACGTAGCACAAAGTTCATCCACATCCTTATTTTTGAATTGTTTTCCATTATCTGTTATTATGGCATGAGGAATGCCATATCTGCAAATGATGTGGTTCAAGATGAACATGGAAATTTTTTTACCCGTGGCCATGATCAAAGGAACTGCTTTGACCCACTTAGTGAAATACTCTGTTGTTGTTATGATGTATTTGTGACCCTTTGAACAAGGTGGGTATATGACACCAATTAAATCAAACCCCCATTGATAGAAAGGCCATGGTGTAACAAATGGGTGCAATTCCTGTGCCGGTGCATGTATCATGTTGCCATGATATTGACACTTGCTGCATATCCTAACAAAGTGGCAAGCATCTTTTTCTAATGTCTTCCACAAATACCCTAGGTGAAGGATCTTCTTAGCTAGATTTAACCCGCTTGTGTGTGACCCACAAATGCCTCCGTGAACTTCATGCAAAGCTAACTTAGACTCTTCCTCCTCTAGACACCTAAGTAATGTTCCATCGAGACCCTTACGATATAATGTTTCTGAGAGGATTATGTAACGGGCTGATTGGCATATAAAATTTCATTTTTGGGCTTGGGTTTGGTCTAAAGGTAGCACTTGGTCTTTGAGATATGTATATATAGGGTCGTACCAAGGGGAGTCATGTCCATGTAATAGGGCAAAAATTTGGGTTTCAGGAAGGTTGAATGCTGGTTTCACCAACTCCTCCACCAAGAACTCATACTTCTCATTTTGATCTAGTTTTTGTAACAAGGAAGCCAAGGTGGCCATGGCATCAGCTGCTCTATTTTTCTCTCTTGGAATCTTCTCAAAAGTGATCAAGGCAAAATACTTCTTCCATCCATCAATCATGGTCTTATATGGCATCAAATTTTCATCTTTAGTGTTATATTCATTGTTGACTTGATTGATGATGAGTTGAGAATCTCCATATATTTGTAGCTCCGCGATGTTCCATTCTAAGGCCATTTTGATGCTTATGACTAGTGCCTCATATTCTGCTATATTGTTTGTACATTGAAATAAGAGTTTGTAGGACTTAGGAATGGTGTAACCTTGAGGAGTGACCAATAATATGCCAGCTCTAGAACATCCTTGAGTATAGGATCCATCAAAGTATAACTTCCACGTTTTTGCTTCTATGTTTACAATGGTGGAATCTGGAAATCCACTTGAATAGTTTATGTAGAAGTCATGGGGTTTTCAGCTAAGTGATCTGCTATCACTTTCCCTTTTATTGCTTTTCTATCGACATACTCAATGTTGAATTCACTCAATATCATAACCCACTTGGCTATCCTACCCGTTAAGGTAGTTTTACTTAACAAATACTTGAGAGGATCAATTTTGGCAATTAGCTTGACTTTATGCATCAACATATAATGTCTCAATTTTTGAGATGCAAACATAACTACTAGGCAAGCTCTTTCCATGAATGTGTAGTTAAGTTCGTATTCGATTAATGTCCTACTCAAATAGTAGATAGCTCTTTCCTTTCCTTGTTCATCCTCTTGTGCCAAAAGTACTCCTAGAGATCTTTCAATAGTAGATATGTATAAAAGCAATGCTTTGCCCTTGATTGGTGGCATTAGGATAGGTGGATTTATCAAATAGGTCTTCAATAATGTGAAGGCTTGATCACATTCTTCATCCCATATGAATATAATATCCTTATGTAGCAATCTTGTGAAGGAATGACATTTTTTGGCCAATTGAGAAATAAACCTTCTTATGGATTGTATTTTGCCTTGTAAGGACCTCATTTGGATGATGTTCTTTGGTATCTCCATATCCATTATTGCTTGTACTTTCTTCGGTTCCACTTCAATCCCTTTGGCTAAAACTATATAGCCTAACAATTTGCTGGATTGGACACTAAAGGCACATTTCTTTGGGTTTAATCTGATTTTGAATTGCTCCAACCTAATGAATATCCTTTTCAAAATTTGTAGGTGTTCTTCTCTTTTGTGGGACTTGGCCAATATATCATCCACATAATCCTCTAAAAATGTATGCATCATGTCATGGAAGATAGTTGTCATGGCCCTTTGATATGTGGCTCTGACATTTTTAAGGCCGAAGGGCATGACATTCCAACAAAAGGTGCCCCAAGGGCATGTAAAGGCAGTCTTCTCTTGGTCTTCAAGTGCAATTTTGATCTGATTATATCCACTGAAACCATCCATTAGGGAATAGATGGAATGACCCGCTATTAAGTCAACTATTACATCAATGCTCGGAAGTGGGAAGTCATCCTTAGGACAAGCAAGATTTAGGTCTCAAAAATCTGTGCATACTCGAATGGATTTTTCATGTTTTGTGACCGGTACAATGTTAGATATCCATTCAACATAGGCTATTTCCCTTATGATTCCCACCTTCAACAATTTTTCTAATTTTGCCTTGACTAAGAGAGCTATATGTGGGTGGATTTTCCTCAACTTTTGCTTAACGGGCTTAACCCCTGGTCTAACATTCAGATGATGCATTATAAAGTCAGGATCTAATCTAGGCATGTCGGCATATGACCATGCAAAGTTTACTTGTTGTTCTTGGAAAAAATTGATGAAGTTCTCTCTTTCTAGAGGTGTAAGAGATGCTGCCAAGTGTATAAATTTTGGATCCACTTCCGTCCCAATGTTAACCTTTTCTGTCGGCTCTATGAGTATAGGTGACCTTTCAACCTCATGCTCTGGTAGAGTATCCAATCTCTCTTCCTTTGATGCCACAATTGGGTTTTCACCAAAGGAAACATCTTTTATCTTTACTTTTTTGGGTTCTAATGCTGCCACATAATGGTTTTCAGCACTAGAACTTTTCTTTTTCTTATTTTTTTTCATTTTTTTGTTTTGACTAAGAGATTGAACCCCTACTACTTCTATCATGTTCAATTCAAATTCATTGGTGAAAGAGGGCTCAACCGCATTAAGGTATTGGTTTGCTGCTTCGTCATTTGGGAAATAAAGCAAGTCACTTGGCTCAGTTTGGTCCCAATCAATAAGATGGGGATTTATTAAGGATAAGGTTTCATTAGGCAAGTTTTCATCAATTTGTTTTATGGACATGACTTCATTTGAGGGTTCATACATTGTATCATTTAGATCTATGACGTGTGCTTCCTCAAGATGGTCCATAGAAGAAGGGTCGAAATCCCCTTCACTTGAGTCCTTGTCGACTTCTATAGGAAATAGCGTGGGAAAAGCCACGAGTGGATTAAAACTAACTTTTGAATCTCCCTCCTCTGAAGGCATCCAAAATGAATCTATCCATGGCGGATTAGTATATGCTTGTCCTATGTTAAGACCTTGTATATTAGGCTCTTCATTGATTTGAGTTTCTTGCCTTGGGATCTTTGCATATGTATGTATTGTGACTACTTCTTTGTCTTGACATGATTCATCAGATAGGGTGTCCCACTCATAATCCCGGGAGTCATCACTATCTCCATCATATTCTAAGGCATTTACTTGAGGATAGAAATCTTGCATTGGGTTAGAGCTTTTGCCTTTGTATTGGTAGCCTACTCCGGACCTTTCTTGTTTTGCCCTCCAAGTAGGTTCAATGGGTTCTAGTAAACCTCTATTCCTATGGCCTAAGGGTCCTATTCCCTTGTATCCCATCTTCTACATTATCTCAAACCCTTTCCCATATTGCTCAATTTGTATATTAACATTTTGTATTCTTTCCATGGGAGTGTTTGAGGTATCCTCTTCATCATGATAAAGCCATTGAAGGACTTCATTCTCTTCCTTGTCGAAGGCTGCTTTGTCACTCTCTCTTACAAAGTAAGAGTTATACTTATGAGGTAAATATTCTTTTGATGGTTTACCATGTGTTCTTGGAGATGTGGGCATGTCAAATAGGGAAACAGAGTATTCCCCTACTCCTTTGGAACTAATTTTGTATTGTTTGTCAAATGCATCCATCATCTCATCCATTTTCTTGTAGTTTTCCTTTTTAGCTTTATCTTTTTCTTCTCTAGTGGGTTTGTAGGGTACTATCTCTGATTTAGGCACTTGATCTAAACTTTCATTTTTAGTTGGACCCTCATAGCTCATCTTTTCCTTTCCCTTAGTTGATGTCGTTGAGCTAGCTTGAGGAGGGTTTGGAGTAGCATTTAATGTTATCATGGGATCATCCATTTTGGTATCTTCAATGGTGGCTCTTTGAATGAATCCTTCCCAGTTATGTGGAATAAATAGCTCGTGAAGGGGTTTGAGTCCCCTCCAATCATGATTTCTTCACCCATGTACAGAAATTTGATGCATTGGTGGTACGTGGATGGGACTGCTTGCATCTTGTGAATCCATGGTCTCCCCGACAAATTATTATAAGTTAACTTCATGTCCAATACTTGGCAATTGGTGTCCTTTTTTATGGGTCCCACTTGAATGGGCAATATGATCATGCCTTTAGAGGCCCTTTCAGCTTCATCATAAGCCTTTATGGTGATTTTTTTCATAGGGTCAATGCAAGACTCAGAAAACCCAAAGATTTAACAAGACTTAATGTGAAAATATTAAGGCCAGCTCCTCCATCAATGAGAGCTCTTTTGACTCTATGGCGTTCAATCAAGACCTCTATATGTAGTGGTAGGTTTTGGGGATGGGTAATAGACATGTCATCTTGGTTAGAGAATGACAAGCAATGAGGTGCAATGAGATGACCTACCATGTTTTGGAACTTCCCCTCTTTTCAGTTAGTAGGAACATTCATCTCTACTAGAGCTTTTTCTAAAATTTCCTTATGGTTAGGGGATAGCTTCACTAGCTCCAAGATAGAGATTTGCATTGGAGTTCTTTGCAACTGATCTACCAAGCTATAAGGTTTTGCTGCTATAGAAGATTGCTTGATCACAATGTTGGACTGCGGAGTGCTAATAACTTTAGGAGAAACCCCTTCTAGGGTAATCTTCAAAGTCTGCCCTCTTGTAATAAAATTTGATGTCTCTTTTTGGGGCTGTTCCTTGATTATTATAGCATTCACAATGTTATCATAAGGTGGCGCAAAGTTAATGTTATTGTTGCTTTGTTTCTTGCCATTAGATGACTCCCCTTTGTCATGTTTATAGAAGGGTTGTTTGAACACCGTATGGTCTTCATTGCTTTGAGGTCCATCAATGGTGATAATGCCATTATTGATTAAGTCTTTCACTATATTCTTTAGCTGCAAGCATTCGTTTGTCGTGTGCCCTCGAATTCTATGGTACTCACAATGGCTATTGGCACTCCACCAACTAGGCTTGTTGTATGGCTCATAAGGCTAGATGCTAGGTAGATTAATGATATTATTAGCTATGAGGGTATTTAGTGCCTTTTTGATGGGCTCACCCAAGGGTGTGAAGTTCCATTGAGGAGTTGGCACCAAATATTTATCAAACTTATTATTCCTTGGTTGCCATTATTAGCATTGTTGTTGGAAGGTGCATTGGAGGTCTGGTTGGCATTATTCACTTGGTTAGGTGTTCTTGTAAGACAAAATGGAGTCACCTTCCAGTTGCTAGAATCAACAACCCCATCATTGACTATTCTCTTATTGTTGTTTTTATACCGACTATTGCTATTGAACCAATTCTGATTTTTATTGGTGCCATTGTTGGAGTTATTGTTGTTAGAGTTGTTCTTGTTATCTTTATACAATTTCAGTTCTCCACTCTTAACCAACACTTCTTCTATTGTTACTCCATTTTCTATGAGGTCTTGGAATGTCTTGGGACATTGCATTCTCAATTGGTAGTTCATCTCAGTGCTCAAACTATTAATGAATATATCCATTTTTCCCTTCTCGGGCACAGTCCTAGGATACCTCATGAATACTGTTCTCCACCTTTATAAGAAAGTGAGGAATGCCTCTCCATCTTTTTGTTTAGTATTGCATAATGTTATCATCGTGACCTCATGCTTGATGTTGTATGAGTAATGAGCCACGAATTTTGAAGCTAATTCTTTAAAGGTTTTTATACTGGAGGGTAACTTAGAAAACCACTCCATAGCCATACCTCCTAAGATTCTTGGGAATAGTCTCATTAAATAGGTGGTATCATGCATGAACTCTAAGCTCAATGCACAAAACTCACGTAAGTGATCTTGTGGATCCGACGTTCCTTCATACTTGTCATATTTGGGGAACACTACATTGATCGGGAATGGTGCCATTACTATACTTCTATCAAATGGGAATAGACACAATGCTTTGATAGAAAAGGGTTTGGGATCCCCGCTTTGCTTGATTGTATCCAGTTGCATTTGAAATGTTTTGAACTATTTTTTCATGATGACAATGGCACTTTCTTCAACTTCGGGTGGTCTAAGTTGATTCACATCATAATCTTGTGGAAGTGTAAGACCCATTCGGGCTAGGTCCATGAAATATTTCACTTTATCTCTTGCCATTGCTTTTTCCATGAGTCTTAAGCAATAGGGGCATTGAATGGCTTCATCAACCTTTTCATCGGTGGCATCATCAACGGTTGTTTCAGTATTAGTTCTTTGGTGAGTGGTATCAATTCCTCGAGTGTTTTGATTCGCCCCTCCACTATTGGTATTGCCTTGGTTATTTATGTCAATGCCCCCATTATTGGCATCACCTTGGTTATTGGGGTCGATGCCACTATTTCTTTTATTACCTAAACTACCATAGCACATCATGTTGTCTTCCCCTTCTTGTTTGGGTGATTTTTGGGGTATTCTTGGAGTGGTAGACTCATCTCCTGGGTAAGGGAGTTCTTGACTCAAATAATTCTCGTCTACTTGCAAGGTTTGCTTAATGTAGTAGGATCTAGTAAAAGAAGGCATGAACCTTGGAGAATAAGAGTCAATATTAGGGTATGTGCAGGATCATGAGGGGCCAAACTATGCCCTTAAGTGGCAATGAAAAATCAGACAATCAGGATTAGTCAACTTGGCATGAAAAAATGAACTAGTTATCAACCTAATATCAAAAAGTTAAAACAATATAATTTGTAAGAAATTGAATGTAGTTTCTAAACTACTAAGCCTTTTCTGAAAAAAAATTAATATGATTGGTAAAAAGTATAGATTGCAATTCAGCACTACAAACATTTCAGCAAAAAAATAAGAAGTACGTGTATGTCTGACCACCCTAATCAAAAGAAAATGATAATATTTTTTTATAATATTCTATATATAAGTAGCTGACTCATGCTCAGATGTGACGCATATTTTTTGGTATTTTTATTCCAAACAGATAATTAATTATGATTTTTTTGCTACAGCGCTTTCAGAATTTAAAAACTCTTGTGTCTGACCACCTTAACTCATTGAAAACTTATCATAATTCAATTTTTTTTAATTTTTTCTTATACTAGATGAAGCATAGAATGTGATGCATCTTTCAGATTTCAAAAATGTTATATCGTTTGAAAGATATAGTCATTTTTCAATCAATATCTAAATCAGCACTTTAGAGGTAGCTCGATTAGAAAATAACTAATAATTACTTAACGAATTCAAAATTTGACAGCAATTATATCGATAAAAAGCTGATAATCTCCTTAAGATACCCTTTTCATTTTATCAAATTCCGGTGAAAAAAAATTTGTCAGCTATATGGTCGAAGTCTGGAACTGAGAGAAACAGAAGAAAAACACGTTTTTGTGACACTTGAAGAGTTGACCAGGTAGGTTTGGTGCACAAACCAATACCGAGCCTAATCGGGTACCCGATATTTTCAGGTACCCAAATCTGGCGGCATAATTTCAAATTTTTGCTTTGCCTCCACTTTCTCTAATTTTTAATTTCAAAATTTGGTTCCACTTTATCAATTATAGTTATATAATTGATAGTTATATATTTGATATATATTTGATAGTTATTAGTTATATATTAAATATTATATAATATCAATTAGATATTAATTGTTATATAGTAGTTATATATTAAATATTATATAATATGAATTATATATTAAATGTTATATTTAATATTACTTATTATATATTAATATTAAAAACTATATATTAGATTATATATTATATATAATATTATATATTATATATTAAATATTATATAATATACATTTTACATTTTAAATATTATTTAATATGATTCAGAGCATGAGCATGAGTCCCTACAGTGGCATAGTAGTGCCTTTTATAGGTGCCAAAAACCGTAGCTACGCAGAAATGGAGGCTTTGAAGAATAGTTCACTGGAGGCGGATTATAGAAGCAGAGGGCAAGAGAATCACTCTGTTTCCACCACTTATGGCTATGAAATGGTATCTTTCCCTGCTTTTTCAACTGAAATGCTAAATTGTAAAGGTTATTGAAGTAGATTCTAGTCATGCCAAACAATTGTACCACGCCTATTAATAATCCAGTAGCTGAACAGAATCATTGGGAGGTTAAACAAGAACAACCGGATGGATTTTTGAACCAGTCGAAGATTTGTTAGCTTATGGTGACTAATCAGGAAAGTACTATCCAGGAAAGTACTGTACACTTTTCTCCCGACCTCGCCGGGGTTCGGGGCCGGGCCGAGCCCCGAGCGAGGGTTTGGGGGCGGCAGCCCCCAAGAGCAGGGGTTCGGGGGCACAGACCCTGAGGAAATTTTTTTTCAGGCCGACTACTTTTTCGGTTATTTGGGCCGACTACTTATAACTCATTCTAACCCTAAAGCGGGAAAATATTGTATAATATGGCTTAGGGTTAGGGATTTTCATGATGTATGATTTTAGTACTTGCGGCAGAATTGGGCTGTAAGGGATTACAGATTGTAATCAGGTTGTAATCACTAGATAATAATAATATTGGACTCACTATTGGTGGACGTAGCCCAGGGATTGGGTGAACCACATTAAATCTGTGTGTCTTGTGTTCTATTCTGTGTGGTTTATTATTTTCTGATATTAGTTATATTTGCACACAATTGTTATTTCTGCCTTGTTAATCCTAACAAGATTATGGAGAGCGGGGAAGGGTTTGGTAAAATGAGTAGTTGTACTAGAAATAATGCACGTGCCATAGAATTGACCGCATTAATAAATTTAAAGAAGAGATCAATGGCGACATGACATTATGAGGAAAGCCTTGCCGTTTCGATGGTGCCCCCCCCTCCCCCCCGCGATATTATGAAGAATGTCTTACCACTTCAATTCTGGCACCACCTCTATCTCAGACTTTCGCCATTGCTTGTCATCAGTACTCTGAAATATGGTAGGGATTGCGGGCACATTATTACCCCTAGGGATTGGGATTGAGATATCACACGTTAGGACCCCTAGGGAGTCCCCATGACCCCTTATGACACATTGGAACACTCAAATGTGTCTTAAGAGGTCTTAGGACCCCTTCAAACACACTTGAACATTCCAATGTGTCAAAATGGGTCATTGGGACTCCCTAGGGGTTCTATTATGTCTTATCATGTGTTAAGACCCCTAGGGAGTCCCCATGACCCCTTAAGACACACTTGAGCATTCTAATGCATCAAAAGGGGTCATGGGGACTCCCTAGGTGTCCTAATGCACCATATCATGCATTAGGACATCCAGGGAGTCCCCATGACCCCTTTTGACGCATTAGAATGCTCAAGTGTGTCTTAAGGGGTCCTAATACCCCTTAAGACACACTTGAACATACCAATGTGTCAAAAGGGGTCATGGAGATCCTCCAAGGGTTCTAACATGTGATAAGGCGTACTAGGACCCCTAGGGAGTCCCCATGACCCCTTTTGACACATTAGAATGCTCAAGTGTGTCTTAAGGGATCCTAATACCACTTAAGACACACTTGAGCATTCTAATGTGTCAAAAGGGGTTCTAGGGACTCCCTAGGGGTACTAGTACACCTTATCACACATTAGGGCACCTAGAGAGTCCTCGGGTATGTGCAGGATCATGAGGGGCCAAACTATGCCCTTAAGTGGCAATGAAAAATCAAACAATCAGGATTAGTCAACTTGGCATGAAAAAATGAACTAGTTATCAACCTAATATCAAAAAGTTGTAAGAATATAATTTATAGAAAATTGAATGTAGTTTCTTAAATACTAAGCCTTTTCTGAAAAAAAATTAATATGATTGGTAAAAAGTATAGATTGCAATGTAGCACTACAAACATTTCAGCAAAAAAATAAGTACATGTATGTCTGACCACCCTAATCAAAAGCAAATGATAATATTTTTTTATAATATTCTATATATAAGTAGTTAACTCATGCATGGATGTGACGCATATTTTTTGATATTTTTATTCCAAATAGATAATTAATTATGATTTTTTTGCTACAGTGCTTTCAGAATTTAAAAACTCTCGTGTCTGACCACCTTAACTCATTGAAAACTTATCATAATTCAATTTTTTAAAATCTTTTCTTATACTAGATGAAGCATAGAATGTGACGCATCTTTCAGATTTCAAAAATGTTATACGGTTTGAAAGTTATAGCTATTTTTCCATCAGTATGTCAATCAGGACTTTAGACGTAAGTGAACTAGAAAATAACTAATAAATACTTAACGAATTCAAAATCTGACAGCACTTATATCGATGGAAAGCTGACAATCATCTGAAGAAACCCTTTTCGTTTTATCAAAATCGGGTGGAAAAAAAGTCGTCAACCTAATGGTCGAAGTGTTGACATAAGAAAAATAGAGAAAAAACACATTTTTTGCACACCTTCAGTGTTGACCATGGAGCTTTGGTTTCCAAAGCTATTTCCCGATTTTGCTTTAATTTCAAATTTGAAAAGTTTCCCCCTCCCACTCTTTTTTTATTTCCCTTTAATTTTGATGTTTTTTTCTTTCACCCTGACAATGAATAATTTATATATTTTATATTTAGGTTTTATATTTTATGTTTTATATTTTATATTATATAGTATATAGTATATATATTATTTATTTATATTATATATTCGATAATATCAATTTAAACGACCTAAGTATATAGTCTGTTCAGATTTATATTAAATGCAATATTTTTATATTATAATATAAATGTTACATAATATATATATATATGTATATATTAAAAATTATATATTAAATATTGTTGTGTATATAATATAATAAAATATAATATAATGTCTAATATATATAATATATAAAATGAATAGGACATTAATATATTGTATATTTGATAATATATATTAAATGTAATATCTAATATATCTTATAATATATATATTATATATTTAGTCTATTAAATATTGTATTTTTTCAAATATTTTATATATTATTTTAATATTTAATTTAAGTTATAACAAATCCTCTCATGAGACAACAGGTCGAATCGGGGTCGCTAGACATCTTAAGGGGTAATTAGGGTTTATGAGGCAACTTCGAATGTACAATGACCATTTGGAAGGCAATAGGGCATGTCCGAGTACCAATGTACCAAATTTTAATGACTTTTTCCTAGTCCAACTCGAAAAGGGTCCATGGGGTGCTCTCAAGAGACCACATGTCCAATCAGTGTCGCTAGGCATCTTAAGGGGTCATTAGGGCTCGTGAGACAACCTTTGATGCACGGTGACCATTTGGAACGCATTAGGACATGTCAAAGGACCTAACTCCACAATTTAGATAAATTTTGATTAGTCAAACTCAAAAAGGGTCCATGGGGTGCTCTTGGGAGACCATTGTGCGATTCAGGGTCGATAGGTGACTTAAGGGGTCATCGGGGTTCCAAATGAAACTTTCAATGAACGGTGATCCTTTGGAATGCATTAGGACATATCAGATGACCTACTTACCAAATTTGGATAACTTTTGTCTAGTAGAACTTGAAAGGGGTCCATGGGGTGCTCTCGGGAGACCACATGTCGAATCGAGGTCGGTACTTGCCTGTTAAGAGGTCATTAGGGTTCCAAATGAAACTTCAATGGAATGGTCACCATTTGGAACACATTAGGATATGTCATAGGACCTATGTACCAAATTTGGATGAATTTTGCCTAGTAAAACTCAAAAGGGGTCCATGGTGTGCTCTAGGGAGACCACATGTCGAAATGGGGTCGGTAGGCCTATTAAGGGGTCATTAAGGTTCCAAATAAAACTTTGATGGAATGGTGACCCTTTGGAATGCATTAGGACATTTCATAGGACCTACGTACCAAATTTAGATGACTTTTTCCTATTAGAACTCGAAAGGGGTCCATGGGGTGCTCTCAGGAGACCTCATGTCGAATCCGGGTTGGTAGTCCTGTTAAGGGAGCATTAGGGTTTGAAATGAAACTTAAATGGAATGGTGACCCTTTGGAATACATTAGGACATGTAAGAGGACCTAATTCCATGATTCATATGACTTTTTCCCAAAATAACTCGAAAGGGGTCCATGGGTTGCTCTCGGGAGACCTCATGTCGAATCGGGGTCAGTAGGCCTGTTAAGGGGTCATTGGGGTTACAAATGAAACTTTGATGGAATGGTGACCCTTTGAAATGCATTATAATATGTCATAGGAACTACGTACCAAATTTGGATGACTTTTGCCTAGTAGAACTCAAAAGGGGTCCATGGGGTGCTCTCGGGAGACCACATGTCGAATCAGGGTGGATTGGCCTATTAAGGGGTCATTAGGGTTTGAAATGAAACTTTGATGGAATAGTGACCCTTTGGAATGTAATAGGACATGTCATAGGACCTACATACCAAATTTGGATGACTTTTTCATAGTAGAACTCGAAAGGGGTCCATGGGGTGCTCTCGAGAGACCTCATGTCGAATCAAGGTCGGTAGGCCTGTTATGGGGTCATTAGGGTTCCAAATGCAACTTCAATGGAATGGTGAGCTTTTTGAACACATTAGGACATATCATATGACCTATGTACAAAATTTGGATGACTTTTCCCTAGTAGAAATTGAAAGGGGTCCATGGGGTGCTCTCGAAAGACCTCATGTCGAATCGGGGTCGGTAGACCTATTAAGGGGTCATTAGGGTTTGAAATGAAACTTCAATGGAATGGTGACCATTTGGAATGCATTAGAACATGTTAGAGGACCTATGTACCAAATTTGGATGGCTTTTTTCAAGTATAACTTGAAAGTGGTCTATGGGGTGCTCTCGGGAGACCACATGTCAAAACGGGGTCGGTAGGCCTATTAAAAGGTCATTAGGGTTCCAAATGCAACTTTGATGGAATGATGACCATTTAGAACACATTAGGACATGTCATAGGACCTATGTACCAAATTTGGCATAATTTTTCCTACTATAACTTGAAAGGGGTCCATGGGGTGCTCTCGGGAGACCTCATGTCGAATCGGGGTCGGTAGGACTGTTAAGGGGTCATTAGGGTTCCAAATGCAACTTTTATGGAAAAATGACCTTTTGGAATGCATTAGGACATGTCAAAGGACCTATGTACCAAATTTGGATGACGTTTCCCTAGTAGAACTTGAAAGGGGTCCATGGGGTGCTCTTGGGAGACCACATGTCGAATCGAGGTCGGTAGGCCTGTTAAGGTGTCATCCAAATGAAACTTCAATGGAATAGTGACCCTTTGGAACACATTAGGATATGTCATAGGACTTATGTACCAAATTTGGATGACTTTTTCCTACTAGATCTCGTAAGGGGTCCATGGGGTGCTCTCGGGAGACCACATGTCGAAACAGAGTCATTAGGCCTATTAAGGGGTCAATAGGGTTTGAAATGAAACTTCGATGGAACAATGACCCATTGTAACACATTAGACATTTCATAGGACCTATTTGCCAAATTTGGATGAATTTTTCCTAGTAGAACTTAAAAGGGGTTAATGGGGTGCTCTCGGGAGACTACATGTCGAAATGGGGCATGTAGGCCTGTTAAGGGGTTAATAGCGTTTGAAATGAAACTTTGCTGGAATGGTGACCCTTTGGAACACATTAAGAAATTTCAAAGGACCTAATTCCATGATTCAGATGACTTTTTCCTAGTAGAACTCGAAAGGGGTCCATGGGGTGCTCTCGAGAGACCACATGTCAAATCAAGGTTGGTAGGCCTGTTAAGGGGTTATTAGGGTTCCAAATGCAACTTTGATGGAATAGGGACCCTTTGCAATGCATTAGGACATGTCAGAGGACCTACATACCAAATTTGGATGACTTTTGCCTAGTAGAACTCAAAAGGGGTCCATGGGGTGCTCTCGGGACACCACATGTCGAATCGGGGTCGATAGGCCTGTTAAGGAGTCATTAGGGTTCCAAATGAAACTTCCATGGAATTCTGACCCTTTGGAACCCATTAGGACATGTCAGAGGACCTACGTAGAAAATTTGCAAGACTTTTGCCTAGTAGAACTCAAAAGGGTCCATGGGGTGCTCTCGGGACACCACATGTCGAATCAGGATTGGCAGGCCTGTTAAATGGTCATTAGGGTTCCAAATGAAACTTTTATGGAATGGAGACCCTTTGCAATGCATTAGGACATGTCAGAAGACCTACGTACCAAATTTGGATGACTTCTGCCTAGTAGAACTTGAAAGGGGTCCATGGGGTGGTCTCGGGACACCACATGTCGAATCGAGGTCCGTAGGCTTGTTAAGGGGTCATTAGGGTTTCAAATGCAACTTTGATGGAACGATGACCCTTTAGAATGCATTAGGACATATCAGAGGACCCCTTAAGACACACTTGAGCATGATAAGGCGTACTAGGACCACTAGGGAGTCCCCATGACCCCTAGGAGTCCTAAGGCATGATAAGGCATACTAGGACCCCTAGGGAGTCCCCATGACCCCTTTTGACGCATTGAAATGCTCAAGTCTATCTTAAGGGGTCCTACGACCCCTTAAAATAGAGTTGAGCATTCCAATGCATCAAAAGTGGTCATGGGGACTCTCTAGGGGTCTTAACATCTGATAAGGTGTACTAGGACCCCTAGAGAGTCCCCATGACCCCTTTTGACACATTGGAACCCTCAAGTGTGTCCTAAGGGGTCCTATGACCCCTTAGGACACACTTGAGGGTTCCAATGTGTCAAAAGGGGTCATGGGGACTCTCTAGGGGTCCTAACGCATGATAAGGCTTACTAAGACCCGTAGGGAGTCCCGATGACCCCTTTCGATACATTGTAATGTTCAAGTGTGTCTTACAGGGTCTTAGGACCTCTTAAGACACACTTGAGCATTCCAATTTATCAAAAGGGGTCATGGGGACTCCCTAGGGGTTTTAAGGCATGATAAGGCATACTAGGACCCTTAAGGAGTCCCAATGACCCCTTTTGACCCCTAGGACCCCTTAAGACACACTTGAGCATTCTAATGTGTCAAAAGGGGTCATTGGGACTCCCTAGGGGCCTTAACGCATGATAAGGCATACTAGGATCCCTAGGGAGTCCTCATGACCCCTTTTGACACATTGGAACACTCCAGTGTGTCTTAAGGGGTCCTAATACCCCTTAAGACACACTTGAGCATTCCAATGTGTCAAAAAGGGTCATGGGGACTCTCTAGGGGTCCTAACGTGTGATAAGGCATACTAGGACCCGTAGGGAGTCCCCATGACCCCTTTTGACACATTGGAATGCTCAAGTGTGTCTTAAGGGGTTGTAGGACCCCTTAAGACACACTTGGGCATTCAAATGTGTCAAAAGGGGTCATGGGGACTCCCTAGAGGTCCTAGTATGCATTATCACACATTAGGACACCTACAGAGTCCCCACGACCCCTTAAGACATATTGGAATACTCAAGTGTGTCTTAAGGGGTATTAGGACCCCTTAAGACACACTTGAGCATTCCAATGTGTTAAAAGGGGTTATGGGGACTCCCTAGGAGTCTTAATATGCTTTATCATGCCTTAGGACCCCTAAGGAGTCTCCAGGACCCCTTTTGACACATTGGAATGCTCAAGTATGTCTTAAGGGGTCCTAATATGCCTTATCACACGTTAGGACCCCTAGAGAGTCTCCATGAACCCTTAAGACACATTGGAATGCTAAAGTGTGTCTTAAGGGGTCGTACGACCCCTTAAGACACACTTGAGCATTCCAATGTGTCTTAAGGGGTCATGGGGACTCCCTAGGGGTCCTAGTACACCTTATCACGCGTTAGGACCCCTAGAGAGTCCCCATGACCCCTTAAGACACATTGGAATGCTCAAGTGTGTCTTAAGGGGTCATAGGACCCCTTAGACACACTTGAGCATTCCAATGTGTCAAAAGTGGTTATGGGGACTCCCTAGGGGTCTTAATACGCCTTATCATGCCTTAGGACCCCTAAGGAGACCCCAGGATCCCTTTTGACATATTGGAATGCTCAAGTATGTCTTAAGGGGTCCTAATACGCCTTATCACACGTTAGAACCCCTAGAGAGTCTCCATGAACCCTTAAGACACATTGGAATGATCAAGTGTGTCTTAAGGGGTCATACGACCCCTTAAGACACACTTGAGCATTCCAATGTGTCTTAAGGGGTCATGGGGGCTCCCTAGGGGTCCTAGTACGCCTTATCACATGTTAGGACCCCTAGAGAGTCCCCATGACCCCTTAAGACACATTGGAATGCTCAAGTGTGTCTTAAGGGGTCATAGGACCCCTTAAGACACACTTAAGCATTCCAATGTGTCCAAAAGGGGTCATGGGGACACCCTAGAGGTCCTAGTAATCCTTATCATTCGTCAGGACCTCTATAGAGTCCCCATGACCCCTTAAGACACATTGAAATTCTCAAGTGTGTCTTAAGAGGTCAGAGGACCCCTTAATACACACTTGAGCATTTCAATGTGTCTTAAGGGGTCATGGGGACTCTCTAGGGGTCCTAGTATGTCTTAGGACCCCTAAGGAGTCCCCATGACCCCTTTTGACACATTGGAATGCTAAAGTGTATCTTAAGGGGTATTAGGACCCCTTAAGACACACTTAAGTGTTCCAATGTGTCAAAAAAGGTCATGGGGACTTCCTAGGGGTCCTAGTATGCCTTATCACATGTTAGGACCCCTAGGGAGTCCCCATGACCCCTTAAGACACATTGGAATACTAAAGTGTTCCAATGTCTCTTAAGGGGTCATGGGGACTCCCTAGGGGTCCTAGTATGCCTTATCATGCCTTAGGACCCCTAGGGAGTCCCCATGACCCCTTTTGACACATTGGAATGCTCAAGTGTGTCTTAAGGGGTCCTACAACCCCTTAAGACACACTTGAGCATTCCAATGTGTCAAAAGGGGTCATGGGGACTCCCTAGGGGTCCTAGTACACCTTATCACACCTTAGGACCCCTAGAGATTCTCCATGACCCGTTAAGACACATTTGAGCATTCCAATGTGTCAAAAGGGGTCATGAGAACTCCCTACGTGTCCTAATACATGATAAGGCGTACTAGGACCCCTAGGGAGTCCCCATGACCCCTTTTGACACATTGGAATGCTCAAGTGTGTCTTAAGGGGTCCTAAACATTATGTGGAGGTAAGTCAAACAATGTTGTATAAAAAATTTTGTGAGACACATCCAACATTGAAAATATCACAAAGGTTTTTTGAATCGGTGAAGCCATTTTATTGTGTACCCCTTAAGATTCGAAATACATGTTGTTGCAAATATCATGTTGAGTTTTCAATGCATCATGAATTATTACAGTCCATTCATTCTACTTTGCATACTAATGAAATGCTAGAGGATTGTGGTGCAAGTGGTGTTCCCAAATCATCAAGAGACTTGCTAGATCAATTTTTATGTCAAAGAGATGATGGTTGTTTATTTTATAAAAAAGATTGCTTAAATGCCAAGTGCTCAGAATGTGGTGGATTGTCCAAGTTTAGAACATGTTTTCATGAGGGTTTGGAACACAATTTTGGAAAGACACTCCTCCAAAAAAAGGTATATGAAACAGTGAAATATACATTGAAGAGTGGAGGTGAAGGCTCTAGATGTGAGTTAGTTGCAAATGAATACAATGTTGCTGATTTTATCTCCGATTTCAAGACAAATCTTTTTTACAAGTATGTAAGGCATAGTCACAGGTCTTAATGGTTGGATCAACAATTCAAGACATGTAAGGACACTTTCCCCATTGGAACTATTATATCCGTTGTAGACTTTGTGGAGAACTATACATTGCAGCCCCAAAATGAGACTCAAGCTCAATATTACAATTTGATTTAGGTTGCTATTTTTGTACACATCACATATAGATATTCCCCTGATAGCACAAAAGATGAGCAAAAGATAATCAGAGAGTACCATTTTTATATGAGTGACGACAGGTCTCACTCTCATGAGTTTGTTCAACATTGTTTCCAGAACTATTTTGACTTCTTGCAGGAAAATGGTATTGCTATGGATAGGCATCTCATTTGGTCGGATAATTGCATCGGTCAATTTAAGAATGCTAGAATGTTTTATTGGTTGTGTAGAATGCATGTGGAGAGAGGTGTACCTCATATTTGGAGTTTTTTTGAGTCAGGGCATGGGAAAGGGGAGCATGACGGAGTAGGTGCGTGTGTGAAGAGAGCTCTAGTTAAGGAGCAATTGAGGATTTTAGGTGTTGTACTTCTTGATGCTCATTCTATTGTTGATTGGTGTACTTTAGCATTGTCATAGGGGGGGACTCTTGATTCTATAGTGCATAGATTCTTTTGGTTGGTTGAGGAGGGAACTATAGGAGATAGATTGGATTGTCAAATAGTGAAAGACTCTTCAAAAATGCATTCATTCCGAAGCTCCAATAGTAGTACATGGACCATTTGGACACGAGAGTTGCCTTGTTTTTTCCCCATGTGTTTTCAGTATGATTGGGATCATTGTGAGTCAAGTGAGTGGGTGGATACATGGGTTCCACAGTATTTGACTCCTTTATCTTTGACGCTCTCTATAAGAAATGATGACATGGACACTTCAGTTGACTATGACCATCTTTCAGATCTTTTGAAGCCAGGAGATGTTTTTGCATTGGTTGCACCACAGGGGAATGATGAGAGGTCAGATTATTGGTTAGCACGTTGTGTACAAGGTAAACAAAAGATTGTACAACTGATGACAGATGGTGATGGGTTCACATATCCTACTGGTTCAGTTGTTGTTGCGGGAACATGGTTGCGAACATACATGATTAGAGAGAATGGAGTTCCCGCATTTGAAGACTATGAGAAGCACAAAACTATTCTGATGTATTCACACCTTGTTATAGCAACAAATGTCAAGTTGTCAAAGCATCATGGAAGACCAAAGACAAAAGAACTTTGGACTATTACTACTGCTGATCATGAAGCACTATTGGAGACCCTGAAGCAAAGAGATGACCCTTCAGGAACACTTGACTAGGTAATAAGTTAACTTAGTGCATTATTTTCTAAGTTCGTTAAGCTTAATTTCAATGCATTAATTTGACCTTTCTTAGATTTTATTTTGAGTCAATAAACTTGGTTTTGTATGTGGAATGTAACTTGTGCAGGAGCACCTATGAAGACACCTACGGTCACCATGGATCCAATCAGAGATAGAAGCAAAACAGGATCCTTAATGGTTAATTGAGATCTTTTGAAGCCTATAATGGCAATTTGTAACAATCAATTTGATTTAAAAGTTAAATGTCCTTAAACTCTTCATAAGGACTTATGACCAAAATCATGTATGGGTGGCCAATAGTGCCAAGAAGAGATATTACATGTCATATACTTATGTCATTTGCATGGTTTGAATTCTTACATGTTTGATTGTTGTTTGTAATGCTTTAAGGATATTATTTTTTGTCATTTCAAAAAATCTATAAAAGTTAAACCTCAAACATAATAAGCTCCACAATTCAAATTTAACAAGCTTAATCATGATTAATTTCACAGTTCAAATTTCAAACATACCACTAACAGTCAGTTGAAAGTGGCTCGTATCTTAGATCTTGTGAGAGGTATTGACAAACTATTAAGTGCTACAGGATCATGTTTTCAAGGTCTACAATAACCTCTCTCAGTTTTGGGCAATTCGACTTCGTTTGCATTTGGCAAGGTGATCTCAATCGATGCCAAAACTTGCAGTCAGGGTCAGTTGAAAGTGGCTTAGTAGCGTATCTTTCAAACCGTCTGACCTGGCATCAAACCGTCTACTCCATCAGCTCTGATTGGCTGGGTAAATGCCAATGACAACCCCATTCTACCCACAGAGTCACCGGAACGCTCGCGACCACGCTCGACCCAAGTGACCCCAAGGTGCACTAAGCACGATTGGGCCGCGATCTTCTGGGGCTCATATCTTGGACCTCGTGAGAGGTATTGACAAACTATTAGGTGATACAGGATCATGTTTTTGAGGTCTACAATAACCTCTCTCAGCTTTGGGCGATTCGACTTCATTTGCATTTGGCAAGGCGATCTCAGTCGATGCCAAAACTTGCAGTGAGGGTCAATTGAAAGTGGCTCAGCAACGTATCTTGGAAAGCCTCTGACCTGGCATCGAATCATCTTCTCCATCAGCTCTGGTTGGCCGGGTAAATGCCAGTGACAACCCCATTCTGCCCACAGAGTCACCGGAACGCTCGCGACCACGCTTGACCCAAGTGACCCCAAGGTGCACTAAGCATGATTGGGTAGTGATCTTCTGGGGCTCGTATCTTGGACCTCGTGAGAGGTATCAAAAAAATATCAGGTGTTACAGGATAATGTTTTCGAGGTCTACAATAACCTCTCTCAGTTTTGGGCGATTCGAGTTCGTTTGCATTTGGCAAGGCAATCTCAGTCGATGCCAAAACTTGCAATGAGGGTCAGTTGAAAGTGGCTCAGTAGCGTATCTTTCAAACCGTCTGACCTGACATTGAATCATCTGCTCCATCAGCTCTGGTTGGCTGGGTAAACACCAATGACAAGCCCGTTCTGCCCACAGAGTCACCGGAACGCTTGCGACCACACTCGACCCAAGTGACCCCAAGGTGCACTAAGCATGATTGGGCAGCGATCTTTTGGGGCTCATATCTTGGACCTCGTGAGAGCTATCGACCAACTATCAAGTGTTATAGGATCATGTTTTCAGGGTCTACAATAACCTCTCTCAATTTTGGGTGATTCAACTTCCTTTGCATTTGGCAAGGCGATCTCAGTTGATGCCAAAACTTGCAGTCAGGGTCAGTTGAAAGTGGCTCAGCAGCGTATCTTTCAAACTGTCTGACCTGGCATCAAATCATTTGCTCCATCAGCTCTGGTTGGCTGGGTAAACACCAGTGACAACCCCATTCTACCCACAGAGTCACCGGAACGCTCGCGACCACGCTCGACCCAAGTGACCCCAAGGTGCACTAAGCACGATTGGGCAGCAATCTTTTGGGGCTCGTATCTCAGACCTCGTGAGAGCTATCAACAAAATATTAGGTGCTACGAGATCATGTTTTTGAGGTCTAGAATAACCTCTCTTAGTTTTGGGCGATTTGACTTCGTTTGCATTTGGCAAGGTGATCTCAATCGATGCCAAAACTTGCAGTCAGGGTCAGTTGAAAGTGGCTTAGTAGCGTATCTTTGAAACTGTCTGACCTGGCATTGAATCATCTACTCCATTAGCTCTGATTGGTTGGGTAAATGCTAGTGACAACCCCATTCTACCCACAGAGTCACCGGAACGCTCGCGACCACGCTTGACCCAAGTGACCCCAAGGTGCACTAAGCACGATTGGGCAATGATCTTCTAGGGCTCGTATCTTGGACCTCATGAGAGGTATCGACAAACTATTAGGTGTTACAGGATCATGTTTTCGAGGTCTAAAATAACCTCTCTCACTTTTGGGCGATTCAACTTCGTTTGCATTTGGCAAGGTGATCTCAGTCGATGCCAAAACTTGCAGTCAGGGTGAGTTGAAAGTGGCTTAGCAACATATCTTTCAAACCGTCTGACCTGGCATCAAATCCTCTGCTCCATCAGCTCTGGTTGGCTGGGTAAACACTAGTGACAACCTCATTCTTCCCACAGAGTCACTGGAATGCTCGCGACCATGCTTGACCCAAGTGACCCCAAGGTGCACTAAGCACGATTGGGCAGCAATCTTCTAGGGCTCATATCTTGGACCTCGTGAGAGGTATCGAAAAATTGTCAGGTGTTACAAGATCATGTTTTTGAGGTCTACAATAACCTCTCTCAGTTTTGGGCGATTCGACTTCATTTGCATTTGGCAAGACGATCTCAGTCGATGCCAAAACTTGCAGTGAGGGTCAGTTAAAAGTGGCTCAGTAGCGTATCTTTCATCTAACCTGGCATCGAACCATCTACTCCATTGACTTCGGTTGGCTGGGTAAATGCCAATGACAACCCCATTCTACCCACAGAGTCACCGGAACGCTCGCGACCACACTCGACCCAAGTGACCCCAAGGTGCACTAAGCACAATTGGGCAGCGATCTTCTGGGACTTGTATCTCAGACCTCGTGAGACCTATCGACAAACTGTCAAGTGCTACAAGATCATTTTTTTGAGGTATACAATAACCTCTCTCAATTTTGGGCAATTCGACTTCCTTTGCATTTGGCAAGGCGATCTCAGTCGATGCCAAAACTTGCAGTCAGGGTCAGTTGAAAGTGGCTCAGCTGCGTATCTTTCAAACCGTCTGACCTAAAATTGAACCATCTATTCCATCAACTCTGGTTTCCTTGGTAAACATCAGTGACAACCCCGTTCTACCCACAGAGTCATCGAAACACTCACGACCACGCTCGACCTAAGTGACCCCAAGGTGCACTAAGCATAATTGGGCCGCGATCTTTTGGGGCTCGTATCTTAGACCTCATGAGAGCTATCAACAAACTATTAGGTGATATGGGATTATGTTTTTGAGGTCTACAATAACCTCTCTTATCTTTGGGCAATTCGACTTCATTTGCATTTGGCAAGGCGATCTCAGTCGATGCCAAAACTTGCAGTCATGGTCAATTGAAAGTGGCTCAGCAGGGTATCTTTCAAACCGTCTGACCTGGCATCGAATCATCTACTCCATTGGCTCTGGTTGGCTGATTAAACACCAATGACAACCTCATTCTGCCCACAGAGTCACCGGAACGCTCGCGACCACACTCGACCCAAGTGACCCCAAGGTGCACTTAGCACGATTGGGCAGCGATCTTCTGGGGCTCGTATCTTGGACCTTGTGAGAGGTATCAAAAAACTATCAGGTGTTACAAGATCATGTTTTTGAGGTCTATAATAACCTCTCTCACTTTTGGGCGATTCGACTTCGTTTGCATTTGGCAAGGCGATCTCAGTCGATGCCAAAACTTGCAGTCAGGGTCAGTTGAAAGTGGCTCAACATCGTATCTTTCAAACCGTCTAACTTGGCATCGAATCATCTACTCCATTAGCTTTGGTTGGCTAGGTAAATGCCAGTGACAACCTCATTCTGCCCACAGAGTCACCGGAATGCTCGCGACCACACTCGACCCAAGTTACCCCAAGGTGCACTTAGCACATTGGGCAGCGATCTTCTGGGACTCATATCTCGGACCTCGTGAGAGCTATCAAAAAACTGTTAGGTGATATAGGATCATGTTTTCAAGGTCTACAATAACCTCTCTCATTTTTGGGCTATTCGACTTCGTTTGCATTTGGCAAGGCGATCTCAGTAGATGCCAAAACTTGCAGTCAAGGTCAGTTGAAAGTGGCTCAGCAGCGTATCTTTCAAACCGTCTGACCTGGCATCAAACCGTCTACTCCATTGGCTCCGGTTGGCTGGGTAAACACTAGTGACAACCCCGTTCTACCCACAGAGTCATCGGAACACTCGCGACCACGCTCGACCCAAGTGACCCCAAGGTGCACTAAGCACAATTGGGTAGCGATCTTCTGGGGCTCGTATCTTGGACCTCGTGAGAGGTATCAATAAACTATTAGATGATACAAGATCATGTTTCAAGTTCTACAATAACCTCTCTCATTTTTGGGCTATTTTACTTTGTTTGCATTTGGCAAGGCGATCTCAGTCGATGCCAAAACTTGCAGTGAGGGTTAGTTGAAAGTGGCTCAGTAGCGTATCTTTCAAACCGTCTGACCTGGCATCAAACTGTCTACTCCATCAGCTCTGGTTGGCTGGGTAAACACTAATGAAAACCCCGTTCTGCCCACAGAGTCACCGGAACGCTCGCAACCATAGTTGACCCAAGTGACCCCAAGGTGCACTAAGCACGATTGGGCAGCGATCTTCTGGGGCTCGTATCTTGGACCTCATGAGAGCTATTGACAAACTATCAAGTGTTACAAGATCATGTTTTTGAGGTCTACAATAACCTCTCTCAGTTTTGGGTGATTCGACTTCGTTTGCATTTGGCAAGGCGATCTCAGTTGATGCCAAAACTTGCAGTCAAGGTCAGTTGAAAGTGGCTCAGCAGCGTATCTTTCAAACCGTCTGACTTGGCATCGAATCGTCTGCTCCATTGGCTCTGGTTGGCTAGGTAAACACCAGTGACAACCCCATTCTACCCACAGAGTCATCGGAATGCTTGTGACCACACTCGACCCAAGTGACCCCAAGGTGCACTAAGCATGATTGGGCTGCGATCTTCTAGGGCTCGTATCTCGGACCTCGTGAGAGCTATCAACAAACTATTAGGTGCTATGAGATCATGTTTTTGAGGTCTACAATAACCTCTCTCAGCTTTGGGTGATTCAACTTCGTTTGCATTTGGCAAGGCAATCTCAATCGATGCCAAAACTTGCAGTCAGGGTCAGTTGAAAGTGGCTTAGCAGCGTATCTTTCAAATCATCTGACCTGGCATCAAAATGTCTACTCCATCAGCTTTGGTTGGCTGGGTAAATGCCAATGACAACCCCGTTCTGCCCACAGAGTCACCGAAATGCTTGCGACCACGCTCGACCCAAGTGACCCCAAGGTGCACTAAGCACGATTGGGAAACGATCTTCCGGGGCTCGTGGATCAAGTAGAAATTTTTCTGAGTAGACATTGTCCTATTTGGTATGGTTATGAAGGTAGATTGAAATGGTTGGAGAGGCTATCAATGCCACTGTCTATCCAAGGACATGCCATCATCCTTGGGGTCGGTTATAATTTTAATTATCGAGTCCCATAAAAATTGTGACTTGGAAGCATAGACAATATATGTAAACTATTCAACAGAATGCCTGCAAGCAGAGCACAGCATATGGAATTGTAGATAGGAGTAGTAGAACTAGTAAAAGGTATCCAAAAATGAAGTTTCCAAAGCTTTGTCAAGTTAGACTGGTCTATGACAATGAGAATTGGTTTTGCACATCGACAGTATTGGCATTCGAGAACATGATAATCTATAACGCAATTTCAATATTAAGACATTATCATTTCCTAAGAATGCCCCAACACCGAATGTTAAGGAGGACCCGACATCTTCCTTGATGGACATAACCTTTTTTCATGCTCGGTTGTTGGATTCATAGAGGTCTGGGACTATATCAGTGGGAAATTTAAGAGCAATTTTCAATACCAAGTTGATGATGCCTTCATGACGCATGATAATGCAGTTCTTTGTGTTGACATCAGTCATGATTCAGAGATGTTGGCTTCAGGTTCACAGGGTGGGAAAATTAAGGAGGACATGCTCGCAATTGAATCCCAAAATACATATGTATGATGGCTTCGACAAAATGTTTCTTGGTGTCACTTGCATGAAGCGGTATGTTTATGGAGATCCAGAAATGATACGCTCTAGTTATAGCACCAAGCATCCAATCAAAACGTAGAGGCATTAACACTTGTGTTGCAATAAGATCCAGATGGCACTATTCTATAGGAATAGATCCATTTTGAAAGATGTAGAGCACCAAGTAACATGGAATTTCATAACAAAATATTACTAAGGCACTCACAAAGGGATACTTTAATGTATTCGAGAAAGAAGATGTGGATAGACACGTCCTCAAGAATTAGTTATTATAATAGGAAAGAAACTAATCGAAAGGGGAAAATAAGTAAGACTCGTAGAGGAGATTTTGGGGGTTCCGGATTCCACCTGACTTGAGAGACTTTTTGCTAGGGGAGGGATAGATTAGGATTTTTATTGTAATGCAGGGAAAGAGGGATTTTATTTTTAGATAATGATTAATGTACAGGAACATCAGAATCTTTGTTGTTTTGTCGTGTTTAAAGAAGGATATGTCAGCATATTAAAACTTTGATTTTAGATGCTCACTTTCTGATTGATATTCATCTTTGAATGATATTGGTTTCTTTTGAATGCATATCTGTTACGTCTGATCATCAGCACGATCATCTATGGACTTTATGCTATAGTTTTTCGTGTATTTGGAAAGAACCATTCGTCTTTCTCTCTTAGTTTCTTTTTGTAATGCATTGTTTAGGAAAATGAAATTTGTAGCATTTACTGTCCTTTTCTTTTCAGTAAATTAGTCCCTTTGCATCTATCTTGTGTTTATGAATAGATGTTTGTAAGCCTTTATTGCTTTTAGGTTAAAAGCATTATCATTTATAGTTTAGTTGATTCATTGTAAATCCTGCATGGGGAGCTGTACCCAGATAATTCAAAGGGCGCTTACGCTTCTCAATAGTGAAGTGACCCAACTGTTGGTGTTGGTTGAGTCTTTTTGTTTGGGCTTTAAGGGTCATTTTGTAAGCATTTCTTTCGAAGACAAATCTATTCACCAACAAGAAGTTAAACCTCAAACATAATAAGCTCCATGAACAGGGTATTCCAGAGTAAAGAAAAACAAATGTAACTTCAACAAGATATAATTTAAATCATAATGATAATCATAGTCAAGATATAACTTCACCATTCAATTCCATAAACATGAATAATAAATATGTATATACAAAAGATGACGCAAATATAACATATAAATGAATATGTTCTATATATGTATCAAATGTATCAAAAGTATGTTCATATACAAATATGGCACATGCCATTTCAAAATGTCTACAAAATCAATATTTTAAGGTGTACAATGTGGCATATATGCCATCTCAAAATGTGCCAAGTGTCATCTCTAAATGACCACAAAACTAAAACTGCATCCTATGCTGTAGGGTGATCATCAAAATGTAGCCTCTTTGAAGGATTGTTGGGCTCTGATTGATCCTACATAAAAAATGAGTTCAAACAAAAGTTAGATTGCTTACTTTATATGATTTGTACATATATATATATATATATAATTCATAATTTTCAAACACTAATTTAATTAAAATTATAACCGAATACAAATAAATTTGTACTTGGTCTCTCGATCACCTACCACGATCAGGTGTCCTAGCATAAGTCTTGGGTAGCGAAGGGACCATGCCAACAATACCAACTCTGACCTATAAATATATATTTGCAATATTGAGATTAGTAGACTGGTGCAACATAGAGTAATAAATCTACAAAATAGGATGATAGCATAATAAAATTACAAATTGATTGAACTAAAATTAAAACTTACATCTGGTGATCCCTCCTCTAGAATAGTGGACTGGGTCAACAAAGAAACAAAAGATTCTCATGGGACCTCCCTCACAGTTGGAGTAACCTATGAGAGTAAAAAGATTGTCAATTATATATCAATGTACTTCATCATAGCAACCCTAGTTACAAAATACAAATAACAATATGTAAAAGTCTACGTACAATCAGGCTATCAGTCTGAATCGAGATGCCTGTAACCCTATGCCGCCAAATCGGTGTCAGGACATCATCAATAGCCATGCCCTATACAATAAAGTGCAAGTAAAATATTTATTACTACACACAAGTGGCATACATATGCATGCATAATTAATCTTAAACAATTAACTACCTTTCCTTTGTCAACACCTGATGAAGGAACCCCCTCACGCCCCCCACTGATGTCGGCTGTAGCCTGCAAGAACACAATAAGATACAATATATATTAGTAAATGTATAAATTTTATTGCTCTAATTGATAGAGATTTAAGCATGTACACCAAATGATATAAAAAAAAACTAATGGGTACATAATTTATAATATACCATATAGTCATCAAGGCCAAATGAAATGGCCAAAAGTGTGGACTCATCCACCTGTCTCACCTCCTCCTGTGTCATCAACTGAACATAAATGGAAAAAATATATATACATAAGTGCATGCAATCATTAAAACTAATCTAAATAAATAAATTATTTTTAAATTAAATAAGTCATGTGACAAATTTATTTATAATGTTTACTCTTACCATATCAACAGGAGTCAATGGCTCTACGTGCACCTCCTGAGCACTATCATGGGATGTAGATGCTCCATGAGGTGTTGCAGCCTCTGCAGCAGCCTCTCCTGTATCTCCCTCATCAATATTATGAAACTGATATATATCAGAATCAGTAAGCGGTCCGAGGCACATATGCTTGCACATAATGCACATATGGGGCTCACATACATGTGAACTCCGACAAGATGTCGATGCGCCAACAGCATCCACAGGAGGCAACACTGACCTAGTCTGTGTGATCAACTGATCACTTAGTAAATGAATGGCCCTAATAGCCAGTTCAGCAGCCTCATAAATGATATCGGGATGCTGCACTGGAGGAGGGGGTGTGACATCAGTGGGGGGGACAAAGGTAGTGGCCTTTCGGTGTTGGGAAGATGGCCTAGTCTAAGGAGCTCCTCTGCCTACGCCCATGTTGGGCCTCATACTCCAATAATCAACATGGTGACCAAGCACAAACTCAGCATACAATTTTTTAAGGAAATAAAATGGGACCTCCAAATTGCTATGTGGTGGTTTATCAAAAACCATCCACCATCGATCCTAAAAGTTTGTGTGCATTGCTTCATTTGTGCACCATTTTATTGATAATTTGGGCTTTTTGGGGTCAACTGGTATTCCAGTTTTAGGATCGACAAAAAGGGCGGCTATATCTTCCTTACTTATATTAAGGGCCGCAATCACATCATGGTCAAGCCCATCATCAAATTGGGCGTGCATATCATCATGCCAATGAAGAGCAGCATTATGTTGCTGCGTGAGTGTGTCAATATTTCCAACAATTGTATTTAGTGTGGCAAGCATGGGACCTAATGTAGGTATATTTTGATACGTGTTTTGGAAACCTCGTATTGTGTTCAAATTTTCTTCTATCAAATCTTGTAAAGATTTAGGGTTTAGATATGGGGGATTGTTTTTGGGATTGTTATTTGGAGGGTTATTTTCTTCATTATTGTTAGCCATGCCTGATTAAATAAAAAACAAATCTAAGTTTCAAATATTATTACAAATATAAATACAAAACCCTATTTTTTAAAAAAAATGCTACATTTATAATGAAAATGAAATAAATTAATAAAAATATGCAATTAACTACTTACCAAATATGCTTAGAGTCGAATTTGGGGTTTCCAATATTAGGTATCCAAAAATATATCGGGTATCAGAAAAATGCGGTTAGAAACTTGAAGAAATCGCGCTAGGAAATGAAGAATAGGGCTCGCGGGTGTCAGATATATGCCACAGTTATCGGGTACCCGAAAATATCGGGTACCCGATATTTTCGGGTACCCGATTAGGTATGTGCTTTGGTGGCAGCTTTGCCCAGGTGTACTGACACCTAGGCCTACTAAAAAGTCAACAAGCGCTTTCATGCGCTTTTGGATGAGTGAAAAGTGAATATTTTTCACATCGCCACTTTTTGGCCCCTCATGATCTTACACAGACCCATTACCCGTGGTCAAATCCTTTGTAGAATTTGAAAAAATGGTGTAAAATAGGATTTTTGACTGGATTGAAGGTTGGCGTAGTAAGAACACGGAACAGGGTACTCAAATATATGCTCAAATTTTTTTGACCCCCCCTACAAATACTCTCTATTTTCCCTTTTAGATTTTTGGGCGTCACTGAACTGAGTGTAGGCGTGACTAAATATTGCATACATGTGAACTAGTATATTGTTAGGCGGCACACTGCAGGGATGCAGGTGACACTTTCCTATTGATAGGAAATTTTCTAGTTTTATTAGGCGTGATTCAATATGTTCTAGGTGTGACTTTCCTATTGATACACATTTTTATAAAAGTCACAGGCATGATTGAACCTTTGATAGGTGGGATTATTTTGTGCACAGGTGACACTTCTCTGATCAGGTTGTAAGATTTTGAATTTTTTAAACTTTTAAGATTAGGTCCTTTGAAATTTTCTTGTTTGAAAATAAAAAACAATCTCAACACACACATTAATGTCCCTAAAACAATCTAATGTCTATATTCTTGATCATTTCCACAAGTATAACACAAGAAAGAATTCCAAGCAGCTTAACTAAAGTCAAATTTGGCTCTTAACATGGCTCTAAGAGGTAGGCTTGCTAATTTATCCAGGATTTATTGTGGATTCCGTTCAAATAGATCTTAAACTTTCATCTCCCAAGTATGTTAAGGGGTTTCCCACATGCACCGAAGTATGATTTTGTGTAATTCGTGAAGACTACTAGAGGAAATTTGAAAAATTCAAGATCCGTTTGTCACACACCCCATTAAGGATGCATGCATTTTGTTTTATAGTGGGTTGGATTCTCATGGTAAAAGAAAGTGTATCCCACTTTGGGCTATCTCTCTCACCGGCCTCGTTAAGGCACAACTCGGGAGGTGAGCCCACTAATTCTCTATTTTAACTAGCATGTTCATATAAAGCAAAGAAAATGGAATTAAGGTTAAGCTTTTAGGAATTTGGTTCACCTAAAAGGTGAAGAGCATATCCCTAACTTTCCCTTTAGTTCCTCAAACACTCAAGCAATAAAGTTCTTTTTCAATCTCGTAACAAAGAGATTCTTAAAATTGAGGTGTTTGGTCAAATTCCTTATTTTAATTAAGCTATATTTCAATGAATGCCACAATTTAAGCAAGTGCAAGCTTGCTTCAATGAACACCTTTTCCTTTGTAGCTAGCAATGGCTAGGCGCTTTTTTATGGTTTTTGCCCCTTTTTCTTGCTTTTTTACTCACCTAGTGGTGATCATTCCCACTCCCTCCTCCAACAAGTTAGTCCAACACAACCATTCAAAATAAGGGGAAACCAAAATAAAAAACTAATGAAGCAACCATTGTGTATGAATCTCTAGAGAACTTATTTGCAAACTTTCAAAGGAAAACTTGATTTAAGGACTAAAAATCCAATTTAAAGAGACAAATTTCATTTTATATGCTTGAACAATTGCAAGGTAATTCTGAAATACCTGATTGTCCTTCTCTTGTGCAGTCTCAAGAATAGCCTTAATGTGCTCAAAGTTCTCCTTCTTAATCTTCTTTGCTAAAGCCTTTCCTTCTTGATTAAATCTGCTTTCCAGCTTCTGTACTTTCCTACGATTGCTCATTTACTGTTAAATCATGTAAACAAGGAGTTAGACAAATGATTTAATCAATTTGACATTAAACAAAGACAACAGGTAGCAAGCGACATTGTCCAGCTAATAGGCATGAACAAATTGTTAGCAGGCACAACTTTACTGATAGCAAGCGACACTTTGCAGTGACACAAGTGATACTGAAAATTACACAGGCATGAACAATTTATCCCAAAGCGTGAACAAAACTTAAATTTGTGGAAAATGATTTATGCTAAGTGACAGTTTAATAACAGTAAGCATGAATTGAAAGATTATAAGCCTGACTATTATTTAAAATGGTGAAGCAAAGCATAAAGATAGGCGATAATAGATTGTGGCAAAGAGATACTTCCTGAGTCACAGGTGTGACTTTAAGCACCAAAGACTGAATGCATTAATTTCACAGGCGTGAGTGAATGATCTGTAGGTGAGTGTAGAGTTCTCAAAACCGTGTAGAATTTGCATGCCAGGAGTGAATCTTTAGATAAAAGGTGTCAGGACAGAGATTGTAGGTGGTAGTAAAATGACTGCAGGCATGAACAAATCTCCTGTAAGCGTGACTTCACCAGTTTCCTGCAAAATATTCATGAAAAATAGAAAATACAAGCATACAAATTATGACGAAAATGATAAAATGAGGCCTAGAGCCCCATGGTGGGCGCCATTTGTGTGATGATGATATTTCACCTTCATGAAATTAAGATCTAATAGCAATAATTAAAAGTAAATACAATGCAAATCTAATTCAAATTGAAACTAAGATCTATAGCATCTCATGGCTCTCTAGAAGGAGGTGGTAAGTGAAGCTCTCAACTCAAATCTCCACTAGTGACACTTCTAAAATGAGAATGTATGTTGTTCTATGCTTCTACAATGCTTCTATGATGATGATTCTAGCTCAAATTGACAAGATATGATGCAAATTACTCTAAATGCTCTTAATTGCTCTTAGAATGCTCTTCAAATGCCTATAGTAACAATGCTTTGAAAATGAATTTCTAAGATATCAATTGCTCTCAAAATGCTTCATACTTATAGTAAATTCCCAAGGGTAGGGGGTGGAGTGAAGTAATCATGATTTACCTTAGGTTGAGTCAAATACTTTGCTTTGTTCATAAATGGGGGGACAATTTAAATGTTTGTCTCAAAGCTTTGGACAAAAGGACAAGATTGAGTGGTTGAGATTGAAACTTTCAAATAAGTGATTGAGATTCATCCTTTTTGAGTGATTTATGTCTTTTTGTCCTCAATTCTTATTGGTTGCTCAACTTTGTTGAAAGATATTAAGAATTATTAAATTCAATTAATTAATTAAATTTAGCCATGTAAGGGTAATAGGTTCATTTTGATTTTTGATTTAAAACAACTATACACTTAATTGATTAAAATCAATTATGTAGTGTTTTTGGCTCCTTTAAGCTTTGATTTAATTATTTAACCTCATTATTTGATTTTTCCTTTGCTTTAATTGATTTTTGTCCAACTTTATTTAATTATGTCCCTTTTAATTGATTTGATCTCTTTTTTATTGAATTAGTGCATTTTGATGATTTTGAGCCATTTTATTGATTTAAAAGCACTTTGTCCATTTTTACGTGTCTACAGAAAGCATTGTGTAAAATTTAAACGCGCTGGAACAAGGATTGCATGCACTACGAAGTCAGGGTATAAGTGTTGAAAGAATGATAGATAGAATACATAAGTTATTATAAGCGCCAATGCACTATGTAAATGTGCTGAACTTTGTTGTAGAAGCACTATTTAGGGTCTTATATGCACTATTTCTTTTCTTGAACGTACTACTCCAGGCCCGACACCCACTATTTCACGTGTCAGATAGAGAGTTCAGACATAAATTCATACAATTTTTGTAAATAACTCCAAAATTTGGTTAAATGAGGCCTTATGCCCCATGGTGGGTGTCATTTTGTGTAGAAGAATTACCTTTATAGGATTAGTTTATCACTATTTCTATCAAATTAAGCTAAAATACAACAATTAGGAAACTATTTAACAAAAATAATGATAATAAACATCCTATAGCTCTCTATTTAGATATGCTAATGCAAATATCTCAACAAGCCTATATTAATGACAACTCTAAAATGAGAATTAAGCTAAATGATTATAAAATTAAGCTTATTTTAATCAAAGCAATGCTCAATTATGCTAAAAATGCTCCTAGCTCAAATTCACTATAGTAATGATGCAATTCAAATATGTAATTGGGATCCTTTTCTCCTAATTTTTGCCTTCTATTTATAGATTTTAGCAAGTATAGGGGGTGGATTTAATTTGATCATGATTGAGTTTGAGTGAAGTCCATGGTTTCAAATATGGGGACAATTTAAATATTTTGTCATCAAAGCTTGGGACAATGAGACAAAATGGGTGGTCAAGATTCTCTCTCCTTATGAGTGATTGAGATTTAATGTAGCTTTGATCCATGTGAGTCCAATCCTTAATTCATATTGGTTGAGGTAATTCATCCCATGTGGTGGATGAGAGAAATTAGGAATTAATTAATTAATTTAATTTAATTAATTTCTTTAGCCATGTGTACCCCTTGAATGGGTTAAATTTGATTTTAATTCAACTATACAATTAATTATATTAATTGCACAATTAAATGATTTATTTAATTCTTTTGGCTTTTGATTTCAATTAATATTGGATTTTGGCTTGATTTCTCACTTGGTTTAGCCTTGATTGCTCACTTGGTTTAGCCTTGACAATTTTTAGGTGTCTACAATATCTTCACAAATTTGGCCATGTTCCAGAAGTCACTCGCCTACTTTAGAACATTCATTTCTATTAATATCTTAATAGTGAAGTCTACTGGGAAGAAGAACTTATAACTTATAACTTCATACACACTGGAAAAATTGCGTGACTATACTCATTGAACATCAAAAAATTTGTTTGCGTCTAACAATATTCTACATATCTTTGCCTTTACAATATCAAATCTTGTTGTCAGCTCACTGTAAACCTGAAAATATTCAGAATTTGTTGGCCATAAGTAACCCCTTAATTCTTGTGCATGCCACATAAAATGCTTGTAAATGGAAAAATCATCATATCTCTTTCCCTACTTCTGAGACTCCTCTTTACTGCCCTATGAAACTCTCATGATAGTATGATGGCCTACCTCCATTTTAGCTTTCAATCACTATCCAATAACCCTCACACTACATGCAATAGACTATCAATCCTTTCCCTACTGGAAAATAAAATGACAATCATTGGTCCATTTGAATGCTGACTTTTGACATGGAACTTGGACCAATAAATCAACAAATAAAAACACCCAAGTCACCACCTTATTTTTGAACACCATATTTAACAACAAT
The DNA here is from genome assembly GCA_027943335.1 of Chamaecyparis obtusa. Lineage (NCBI taxonomy): Eukaryota > Viridiplantae > Streptophyta > Pinopsida > Cupressales > Cupressaceae > Chamaecyparis > Chamaecyparis obtusa. Next base: position 352,120 of record BSBK01005254.1, read on the forward strand.
GGCTAACCACAAACACATGACAAGATCTCATGATCTTGCACTAGATAAAAATTGATTAAATTGGATAACGAGATCACGAGAACCATTGATCCCTTCCTTTTTTTAACCATCACTCACAACACAAACTCATCCTTATGAAATAAAAGTTGATCACCTTTTTGATTGAATCAAAATATCTTCATTGATTTTACCGATGTGCTAAAAGATTAGCACATAAGTTGAAAATATCTTAACCTCGGCATAATTGACAACTTCAACATTTAAAAACTTTGCTATTAAATTTGACCAATCAACCACCTCCCTATGTCACCAAATATCAGGTATCTCGATCCCAAACTCTCAGTCATAAAGGAACCAAGACACGCGACACCATCTCGTGATCCCACACCAAATAGTCTTTGAGCAAGTTTGATCACGGGATCACGAGGACTGTTGATCTTTGCAACACTTATTCACTAAGCACTAATGAGGTAGAGTATCCGTTGAGCATCTTTTTGGATAGATTAAAAGATCACCCTTTAAAATAAGCACATGTTTAAAGATGGATGTATTATAAATCCGATCTTTAACCAAGAAGAATGTCAAACATAACATAAGATATCAACGTAAACTATTGATCAATGAACAAATTGATAGATTCCAAAGCCTCGCCATCCCATGATCAATTGGGTCTATCCTGTGATATCATCAAGGGATTGCAGGGTGAATAAGAAAACAATTCCTAGCCCCCTACTGGAAAAAGTAAATGGTGCCTCCAAACATGAATAGTTAACCCATTAATCAATGAAATAAAAGGAAAGACTATGGGGCGAGACCTTAGGAAAATACAAATTAAGGTGCAAAAGATTAAAAAGGACCCACACTTAATTATTTATAGAGCTAGGTTTAAAAAAATAGGTCCCCTTTTAATGATGGTGATGACCATGGCCTTATGAGACAAAAAGATAATGACATAAAACAACAACATAGGGTTTATTGAAAAGATTTTAATTGACCCAAGACCCTAAACCCAAACAAAAGAATAGGGGGTCAAAAATGATCATAAGGGATGAAATCAAGGTGAAGAAAATGCCTCCCCAGATGATAAAGCATGGAAATCACAAGGTATCTGAAAGCATGAAGGCCAAAATAGGGTACTTACTCAAATCTTCAAAGGGCTCCCTCACAAAATTTTCAACTGCGGCAATCTCAAGAATTTGAGAATACCAACACATAAGAGCATGTTGGAGATTCATGTGGTTACATGTATGAGTATGATGATGTATTTAATTAATTGACCCTCCCTATGCAATGTGTACAAAAAGTGAGAGAGTATTGGGATAAGACATTGTACACCTTGCATTATGTTTTTAATTTATTACTTTATTATTATGTATTTTACACCTAGGAGCATCTAGATTCATGTGTGTAACTAGACAAGAACATTCTTGGGGCCATATTATGTGTTGTATTGTGACATTAGGATTACATTTAATGTGGGTGTCACATTGGGATATAATATTGTAATTATTTAATATTGAGGAAATATATTTTAAAGTTAAAACTCAACACCCAATATTAAAGAAGGGGTCAGTGACATTGTGTTCACATCACTTGGGAATGCATTGGAGAGCTTTATGTTTTAGAGGTGCTCATTGTAACTCTGTAAGTGATTTGTATTTCTTTATGGATGAATAACATACTTTAGTATGGATGCCTTTGAAGGCTGGGTTTTTCCCTTATGAGGGGTTTCCTAGAGTATATCTTGTGTTATCTTGTGGATTTTCTATTAGAATTTTACATAATGTCAACTAAATAATCTTGTATACATGCTTGTATCTCATGGGTTATGTAGGAAATGGATTACATGTAATTGGGTATGAGCATTATTTCCTAAAAATACTTTGGGGTCTACTTTGACTTCTCTCCCTAAGGATCCTTTGTGATCTATAGATATGGAAGTATCTCTTCCTACTCCACATATTGGAATGGGATTCATTACTACTCCTAACATTCCACCTATATATGCCATGATTCTACCTTCTAAATCATATGAAGGACAAAGAGAAAAAAACCTACCATCTTCTATCTCTCAACTTCTGGTGGTTCCTTCTGCTCCTAGAGTAAATGAAGAAAATGATTCAATGTTGAGGGATACACAATCTTATTCTCAAGCTTCAAATTGTAACCAATAAAATTGCAATGAGAGAGAATGTTGATGAAGATGTCATGTCAAGGCTTGTGAACTTTCTTCTAAAAATGATTCTTCTCCTAAGTAGTCAAAAATTTATTTGATCTCATTTTCCAAGCCTTTGCCTAATCCTAGGGAGGAGATTTACCTTGAGTGACCTCACAAAAAGTTGAAGGTTTTGACACATACTAATTCTTATTGCTCTCCTCCTAGTAGTAGATCTCTTATTTTGATTAATCTAGATGATGATTTTGATGATAGAGTTGAAATTATTAATGACACTAATGATAATTTATCTTCCATATTTTCAAAAGTTTTAATATTATCTCCTAGTGACACACATAGTGATTCATCCTTAGAGAATGTTTCTTGTTTGTTACTAGAGATAGCTCCATCTATCATACTAGATGTAGCACCTTTAGCATTTTTCCCACCAAATCTAAATGATGTTGAGTAAGATTTGGTGGAAAATGATTTTCTAGACTAGCTCACTCACGTAATAGATTCTTTTGTGTGTTTTCTTGCATGTAATGTGATCATTATGATCTAATGTTCGACATTTTTTTTATTTTTTTAATCTCTCTTTGGATGACCCTTGTTCTCTACTAGCACATGGCAAAAAGTGAGTAACCCTATTATAACATTCATCTATATGTATCTTCATTCATCTATATGTGATATACATATTATGTCATAAATGTACTTTTGTGTTATCTACTTGGGGAATATACAAATCATTGAGATCTTTTTGATCTCTTCCTTGTTGACCCAAAAAAACTTAAAAAAATAAAAAAATCTTATGTGCTCTTATTCCATTATGCTTGTAGTTCCACTCCCTTTGAGGGATCAAAAGAATTGAAAACAATCATATTGGATATGCATGATTTATTTGATGCACATGCTGACCCTAGGTAATGTATCCCTTAGGTTCTCTTTCATGTCTTGTGATCAAATCCTTTAATTTTCCTACGTTTGGGGCATTAAACTATTGCAATGTGATTACATTTGGATGTATGTATGCTACCATAAATAAATTATTTTAGATAATGTGTAAGAAATCACTTTAACATAGGGGAATTCACTCTATTGTATGATTCACTTTGTGCACACACTATGATTTTGATTTGTATAATTTGACCACACGCCATGATAAGTTTGGTGCACACTACAACACACTTTTCATAGTTGCATTTTAAAATTTCTTAGAAAACAAAAGTTTTGGTAGTCATCTTTGTGTTTGGTGCACATTGCAACAACCATTTTGTATTCACTTTTTTCCCCCAAATTATATAACAAATGAAGATTTTTCTTTGTAATTTTTTTGCAAGAGTCATCTAGCATAACACACCTTGTTAGACATGTTTCACTATCCTTTATCTAAGATGACTCCTAGTAAGTAGCCCTTACTAGACCTAAATATTAGATCTCTTCTCTTATGGATCCTAGTAAGCAACCCTTGCTAGACCTAGATGTCATACCCTCATTTTTTCTTTGTATGTAACCTTTGTTGATCATATTGCTCTTTATATTTTAGAATAATATGATCCTAAGTATTATGGGGATTAGTGTTGACTTATCTCTTTGATATCTTGATGAATTTCTTTTGATGCTATTTTGTACTTTACCGAGAGTATGAGCATAGGATCATACTCCCACTAAAGTGGGGCTAAATGTAGTGTCATAAATTATATTTTCATACAATTTCACACCCATTTGGGGTTTGCTTCAGTGGTTTTCCATCATTCTATTAATCCTAACAATCTATACTAGCATCCATATTGATACTTTATCCCACATTCAACCATTTGTTCTTTCCATACATGCTCTTACTTCAATACATTAATTTTCTCCTTGATATTAGTGCTTACATGTCCCATGCCAATTCTACATGTACAAGAATGATATCACACTTGTGATTTCACCCCTAAAGCTCAAAAGTTCAAATTAAAAAATTGGCTACCTCCCACCCACTTATTTCTCACCTAGAGAAAACTAAACACACACTTGTGTGATTTATTACTTTATAATTACATTCAAAGGAACTTCATTGTAAATCAATATCATAATAAAAAATGTTGAATATAATTTATATATAAGAAAAGAGTGTGATATGAACATCTTGATTAGAACACCTTAAAATAATCTCTTTTTTCTCTCCATCACTATCATGCATTTGTATGTTTGAAGATTGTTGTCTTTGATCATGAACATGACCATATAGCTAGTATTTCTCAATGGTTAACGTATGCACTTTTTCTCCAATGATTTGAAAGACCCTCTAAACTTATTCATATATATTACTAGTCCTTATAATAGAGTAAAAAACTATATATTAGGTGAACGATAAAGTAAAGGTGCACAAGTTGTGGAACTAGATGCATGTGTTAGATGTTGTAATGTCTCCAAAATATTTAATGACTTAATTAAGTTAATTGGTTAAGTGGTCCCAAAATTAAATAATATCTTATAGATCTCTTAATTAATTAATTTAATTGTAAAATAAAAAGTAATAAATAACTCATGTCGGTTTACTTGTAACCTTTCAGGAAACTTCTTGGAGCTCTTTATAAGGCTGCAATTTTCATTGTAGGAAACCATAGTGGAGTTTATGTTTATTATGTATTTGTGAATTCTAGTTGGAGTTCAACACTATGTGTTGTTTTAGAGGTGTAAGACCCTCCCTATTTTGTATTTGCAGTTTTGGTGGGAGTCATTCCTCACCCTATTCTGTTGTTGGAGATATCACTTTAGATATTTCACTTTGTACTTCATTGTCTAAGTTTGTGAAGTTTTCAATTGAAGACAACTTTGATGTAATCTGAGAAATATCTTCATAATATAACAATACAAATATTCAGTTCTTAGCGATTCATTCCATCATTGGAGTATGTTCATTTCTTGCAAATGCATTCTATAATATTTAATAAAAGATATGAAAATAGATAATCATTGTGATTTGGGCCATTTCATCTTCCAGACCATATGGGTGTAGTGCCACATGTCAGGATTGAGTGCAGTATGGTGGTGGTGTGTTGACTGGTATGGTGGCAGTGTGTTGACTGGTACAGTGAAAGTGTGCTTCTAGTAAGGTGGAAGTGTGCTACTGGTACAATGGAAGTGTGCTGAATAGTATGATGGAAGTGTGCTAAATAATACAATGGAACTGTGTCAAAGGGTGGGTGGTAAAGGGTGCCAAAGTATAGAGTGCAACATACGACGTGCAGTGTGTAGCATGAAGAGTGCAGTTTTGTGGTGTGTGAAGTGTGAGTGAGCATGCAAGTGAAGAGTATAGCCATGCAGAGTGTAGTGTGTGGAGTGTGGAGTGTAGAGTGTATGTAGAGTGAAGAGTGTGTCCATGTGGTGTGCAACATGTGGCATGTGATAAAGTGGGGTGTGCAACATACAAATTGTAGTTCTGTGGTGTGCAGAGTGTGCATGAGCGTGGAAGTGCATAGTGTAGCCGTACGGAGTGCATTGTGTGGAGTGCAGAGTGTATGCAGAGTAAAGAGTGTATCCATGTGGTGTGTAATGTGTGATGTGCAATGATGTGCAGAGTGTATCCATGTAGTGTGTGATGTGTGGAGTGCAAGGTATGTACAAAGTACAAAGTGCAACATACAAAGTGCCAAAGGTAGAGAGCGTAAAGTGTGGAGTGTAGAGCACGATAGTGTATGACATGCAGAGTGTATTCATGCATTGTACAATGTGTGGAGTACAGAGTGTGGAGTGAGGCATGTAGAATGTGGTCATACAATGTATTGTGTATAGAGTGTAGTCGTGCAATGTGCGGTGTACAGGGTGTAGAGTGTAGTTGTGTAGTGTGTAGCGTATGGGGTGCAAAGTGAAGAGTGTGGATTGTGTGCAGTGTGTAGAGTGTGATGTGTGGAGTGAGTGCAACATGTGGTGTGCAAAGTGTAAAGTGAAGTGTGCATCATGTAGACAGTAGATTTCACTACGTGGAGTTCAAAGTGCAAAGTACCAAGTGCTAAGTGCCAAGTGTGTTTTTTTTGTACGGGGAAACTTGATCTCAACTATCATACATATTAAGTATCAAATTGGGTTGGTACACTATAGTGGTATCAGAGCTGGTGATCTTGCCAGCCTGTTGGGATAGTGGGAAGATTGAGAGTTTCAGGATTTAGATCATGCTATGGCACCCAATGATGGACAATGGTGATTGAAGAAACTAAAAAAGATTAGAAAATAACTTAATGATGGTATTGAACTTCCACCAGATATATTAGAATCATGCTTGAATAAGGTGGACCAATCACCTTTAAGGTTTATACAACAAGTCCTTGCTCTGATTTATATTTCCTTAAGATAGCCAAGGTTGTCGAAACACCATGACAAGGAGATCAATCTAGCAACTACAACATATTTAAGTGATATTTTGAGAATCTTGTCTCCTTAAGTATCGTATGATGTTGAAACCATAAAAAAGATATTGCACATGATTATTGACAACTTTCAAAGCCTTGATATCATCATTAGTGATCCAATTGCTAGGAGATTTAAAATATTGGAGATTTGTGCAAAAATCAAAGTGAGTAACCTCCTCTTACATTTGGGATTGCAAGATTTGATCCACAATATGTTTCATCACTTTTTGGTCACAATAAAGGAGCACCATGATAATAATATTTTTTCCACCATGGAGAGTATTATGATTTCATGTATTGATGGGATGGATGTAATATCCCAACCTATGATATCTATGCTATAGGATATTCATAATCAAGAATGCATTCCTTCTATTGCGACATGTAGATTGGTCAATAATATACTCAAGCATTGTGAAGAAAAATTGAAGTCTCAATTGCACAAGGCTAAGGAAGTTGGTGATAACAATAAGAGTGATAAGGAGGATGAAGAGGCAAATGAGGATATGCAAGAATCTTCTACTATGCCTACAAGTGGAGAGAACCTAAGCCTACATGACAACAAGGTTGAAGAGGATACTTGCATGGAGCTTGCCATGCTAACATTGATCAATCAACTGCATGGAGATGCAAACACTACCAGTGATCTTTTTCATGGGTAAAGTCTACATTTGGTTGAGTATGGAGTTTTTCCTTTGGATGGACATGAGGCTTGCATGATAGCCATCTCTTTTGGTGGGTGACATCTATATGGGAATAACAAGTTGCAAATGAGCTTTGAGATTCTAGACTATCATTTTTGGAAAGCAATTTATTGGCACGATAGTAGGGGATTCGAGTATTGATGTGTTTGATGACTGGCTTTAGTGGGATCTTGATAACTCTGAGCATGAAATTTTTTATATTAGAGTGGAGAAGCAAAATCTTGTTGGAGGTATGCATGGGGCATTCATTTTCATGATACATGGCATCAAATTTTCATCAGATATAGCTACCAGTGCCCGCATCTCAATTCACTACATGGAGGTAGGGATCCTACCAATATTCCTTTGCATAAATGAGTACTACAACTAATTGAGTCTGTAACTCTTCCTTTTGTAGATCAAGAGGCATGCATAATCATTATTTTTCAGAGAGTGACATCTACATGGGAAGAACAAGTTGCAAATGAGCTTTGAGATTCCAAACCATCATTTTTGGGAAGTGATTGATTGGCATGATGGCATGATAGCTTAGGACCTAGGCATCAATGTGTTTGATGATTGGATTTAATGGGGTTCTGGTTACTCTAGGCATGGTGTTGTTTATATTAGAGTGGTGTAGCAAAAAACATGGATGACTCTTCAAATCTCTATATAGATATGAGGCTTCTTCATTCATGGATATGTCAGTAGGTGATAGTCACACACTGAGAGCCAAGGAATGGTTGTAGGAGAGTTTGGATATCCTTTGGTCTCTCAAGGATAACTTACAACTAACTCAAAATCAACAAAAGATGTATACCGACATGCACATGATTAAACAAAGTTTTGAAGTAGGAGATCTAGTATATTTGTTACAAGTAGTGGTTGCAGTTGCACCAAAAGATGAACTTGTTAATGCCTGATACAACCACTAGACTTATAGAAGACACATGAGGCGGTTAAACCATGTCACGAATCTTGAGGGGAGTACTGACCATTATGCCAACAATGTCCCCCTCAGTGCTACCTGAGGGGATTCGAACCTGTGACCAAGCTCTGATACCACTTGTTACAAGTAGTGGTTGTCATTGCACCAAAAGATTGACTTATCAATGCCTGATACAACCACTAGATTTATAGAAGACATAGGGGGTGGTTAAGCCATGTTGCGAATCCTGAGGGGAACATTGACTATTGTGCCAACAATATCTAAAATTACAACTGTACATATAGTCTTCCTTGGAGAAAAGTGGTGCTGAGAAGCTAAATCCTTGCTTATATGGACCATATTGAGTGGTACAGAGAGTGGGAGAAGTTTCTTACGAGTTGGAGCTTCAAGAAGGAAGTTAGATACATAATGTCTTTCATTTTTCATGCCTTAAGAAAGAGGTCGATCAATGCATCACAATTTCCAAGGAACTTCCACCTATTGATGAGGAGGGAAAACTTTCTTTGGAGCTTGGTATAATGGAAGTGTACTGCCTAGTATGGTGGAAGTTTGTCAAAGGGTGAGTGTCGAAGAGTGCTAGAGTGCGAAGTGCGGCTATGTGCTGTTAGTGGACAATGTGCGAAGTGCGGTCATGTAGAGTGCGAGTGAGCATGTGGAGTGCAGAGTGTAGTCGGATAGTGTGTGGTGTGCAACATGCAGAATGCGGTCGTGTGGTGTGCAAAGTGAGAGCGAGTGTGTGGAGTGGGGAGTGTAGTTGTGGAATGTGCAGTGTGTGTTGTGTAGAGTGTACACAAAGTGTGTGTAGAGTATAGAGTGCAACGTGTAGAGTGCAATTGTGTAGTGTATAGTGTGTGGAGTACAAAGTGTGTGTGAAGTGCGATTTGTGGAGTATGGAGTGGAGCATGTGGCCGTACAGTGTGCGATGTGCAGTGTGCAAGGTGCAGAGTGCAGTCGTGCAATGTGTGGTGTACAAGGTGCAGAGTGTAGAGTGTATGCAATGTGAAGAGTACGATGTGCAAAATATGTGTGACATGCGGAGTACAAACATGTAGCATGAAGAGTGTAAAATGCAGTGTGCAGAGTGTGATGTGCGGAGTGCAGATTGTGGTGTGCAAAGTTTAGAGTGCAGAGTACCAAGTGCTAATTGCCAAGTCTGTTTTGTCATATGGGGAAACTCGAGCTCAACTATCATACATATTAAGTGTCAAATTGGGTTGGTACACTATAAATGTTAGGTCTTTATCCATGAGATTAATTTAATTCATAGACTTGACCTAAAAGGCAACACAAATAAAAAGAATCCAATTCACAACTTGAAAAAATCCCAAAATTCAAAATCACATTAAAAATCATCTATCTTCATTTCTAAAATAGTTATACTTGTCCTCCATATTTAATTAAACTCATCGTATAACATTTATTATTTAGTTTATCACCTTTTCTAATGGAAATCAATTAGATAATTGGGGGTTTATTATGGAGGGGTTAAAATGTGAGAAAAAGACTTAGAGAAAACAAAATGGCAAGTGGATGGAAAAATGAGGCATAAATTGGGAAGATTGTCCTTACTCTAACAAAGAGATAAAAAATTGGGCGTTGATGTGAACACATAATGAGAGGGCTTATTTGAGGGCTAAAATCAAGGGAAAAGCTAGTATCTTAATAGCATAATTGAAGACCGGGTCCCATCATCTTAGATGTGAAATGGGTAGATGAATAATTCTCAAAGAAGAGTGAGAGGAAAAAAAGACTTACGAAGATATGAATAAATAGTTTGAAAACAAATTGAAAGTACATAATCTGAACTAATTGTTTAAGGAAACACAGCTTTACAAAACTGTAACTTTTTTTTTCTAACTTAATTTATACAAAAGAATTGATGTAAAGAAAAACCATTCATTCATTCAATTGATCCAAGTTAATTTATGTTTATGTGGATGAATCTTATTGACGCAGATTTAGCTATAAGGAAACTCTATTTTACGGTAGTTTTCTATTTCATCAATTATTTGTTTTTATTTTATATTATTTTAGAATGCGTACGCTTCTTTCTAACCCGCGATATAAGCGTTTGAAATGCATACGCTTCTTCCCAACCCGTGATGTAAGCAATACTGACCTGAAACCTGAGATTGATAAAAATATTATCCATCCTCAAAATAAGCTGTACCCGCCCCAGAATTTTTTTTTTGTCCAGGTCTCTGGGGAGCGCAGTTTTCAATGATTCAATACCATCAATCGCTAACATTCAATACGACTGATTCCCACTCAATTACGTAAGAGAAAGAAGCAAACAAAAATTCCGGTACCCCTTCAATAAAATAACAAACCATCAAATGGGATCTTCCAAGAATGTTATATCTGCCTATTGGTCACACTAAAAGGCCAAGGGTTTTTCTTTAATTGGCTTTTGCAAGCTTTAGGGCGTCATTAGAAGACTGTAGCAATATTGGTTCTTTAAATCAGTAGCTCACCAAGCAACTTACAATCAAGATTTGCAAGCATGGAGGAAGAACCGATCGACAATCAAACGAGGGAAAGGCTTTTACCTGTAGAAGCAGATAGCTCAGCTTCTTCTGCATCTGTATCTCTGCCTGCAAGGTTGAAACAGAATTTGAGATGCAAAAGAGCATGGTCTGAGGTGAGTGGATCACTTGGCGACCTGGGCACATTTGTACCAATAGTAATTGCACTCACTCTTGTCAATGGCCTTGATCTGGGAACCACCCTAATCTTCACAGGAATCTACAATATAATCACAGGGCTAATATGGGGAATCCCAATGCCTGTTCAGCCTATGAAATCCATTGCTGCGGTGGCTATAAGCGAGGGGGAGCATCTCACTGTTCCACAGATTATGGCAGCAGGCATCTGCACCGCTGGAACTCTCTTTGTACTGGGTGTTACAGGTTTAATGGGAGTTATTTACCGTTTACTTCCTCTGCCTGTAGTTAGAGGTGTGCAGTTATCACAGGGGCTGTCCTTTACCTTCACTGCAGTTAAGTATATTAGGAATAATCAGAATTTTGCTACTGGCAAGTCAGAGGGAGACAGAGCTTGGGTTGGGTGGGATGGGCTTATTTTGGCACTTGTGAGTTTCTGTTTCATTGTCATGGTGACAGGTTCTGGTGACGAGAGGCAAGAAAATCTGGTTGGGGATGAAGATAGGGATTCCGATAGAGACAAAAGAAGACCCAATAGATATCTGAGAATGGTAAGTGGTATTCCCTCTGCTCTGATTGTTTTCTTGGGTGGGATCGTTATTGCTGTTTGGAGACATCCTGCTATTCTAAAACAGTTGACTTTAGGTCCATCAAAACTCCATGTGGTTAGCATTTCTAGAAATGATTGGAAAGTAGGGTTCCTGCGGGCAGCAATACCTCAGATACCTTTGTCTGTACTGAATTCTGTTATAGCAGTCTGTAAATTGTCTCATGATCTGTTTCCACTGAAGGAGGTGACTGCAACTTCTGTTTCTGCTAGTGTGGGAGTGATGAACTTGGTGGGTTGTTGGTTTGGGGCAATGCCTGTATGCCATGGTGCAGGAGGGCTTGCTGGTCAGTATCGATTTGGGGCAAGAAGTGGGGCTTCTGTGGTGTTTCTGGGCACTTCTAAGATGGTTTTGGGTCTGTTACTGGGCAGCTCCCTTGTAAAAGTCCTTACCCAATTCCCAATTGGTTTACTGGGTGTGTTACTGCTCTTTTCGGGAATAGAATTGGCCATGGCTTCTCGTGACATGAATTCCAAGCAGGATTCTTTTGTGATGCTCATGTGCACGGCTGTTTCACTGACTGGATCTAGTGCAGCTCTTGGCTTTGGATGCGGGATTCTTCTATATATTCTGCTAAAGCTCAGGCAGTTCAATTATGATGATGGCATTGAGCTTTTCCAATTCAGCAGAAGAAATCCCTCAGAAACAATGGCTAGTAGTAGTCACTCAAAAACAGTAGCTTAAGTGCAACGTTTTCTTAACTTTCACCAATGTCTATATGTATTTATCCTAGGCATAGTAACACTTTAGAAGATCCCCTGAATCCAAAGCCACCAAGAGACGGGGCATCATGAATTGCAAGGTAGTTTATTAGCCTCCACTACAACCCGCCATACCACACAATTGGCTGATTAAACACTTCATAATTAAACCTTCAGGGGATCTCCTGAACAGGGCTAGCATTTATATTAAATAATGATTTTTATTGTTGCAATATACATGTAGTATCATTTCTTTGAATTATTTTGGATCTTTGAAGATTCTTGGATATCAGAAGACTATGATGGTACTCTGGACACTTACTAGGAGAAGCTGAATCTTTTCAAACATGTTTATCATATTCAGTTCATTTAATTTTTAGAAGTCAGTGGTCATGTTTTGGGCACCCCTAACATTTTTATTTCGTGGATAGTATTTAAATGATTTTGTTTTGGATCCTCTCTGACTTTCCAGATATCTTTTAAGTGTTCAATACATCTAAATTTGCTCAATGAATTCAATACGAGCATCTTAACTTTCATCAGAATATTTACCTAAGCAACCTCAGTTTGAGATTGCTCCCATTACTCTGTATTTACCTTCTTTCATCAAATGGTGAATCCTCTGGCTTTGCTTCATCTTTGGCTTTTGCTACTTGTTTTTCAGCATTGACTAAAAAGTGTTGCGAAATGGAGCCAAATCATGTTTGCGCTTGGCATTGAAAAGAATGATGATTGATCCAAGTTGAAGATCCTTTAAGTTTGCCCCGCCTGTATGTTAGAAAAATATTTGCCATGTATTTCTGATTCTATAAGTTCAGACCTCTATATACTGCAGAAGGTATTTACTAACCAAAGTATCAAGTGGACTATTTCTAGCTGTGTTTTTCTGTAACATTTGTATATGCAGAAATAATGCAAAAGCTGAAATACATTCTGTGGAGGAATAAGTGGCATAGAGAACCTGTGAGCTCGATTCAGTCTGTGAGGTTATCTGGATGAGTTTTTAATTGCCAATGATTCCAAGTCATTAAGATTATTGATTTTAGGTCCATTAAATCTCTATTCTGTAGGATTGCTCATTATAATTTATTTTTGAAAAAATGAATGGTACAACACTCACCATCTTGACTGAAGTGTAAAATATAATTTGCTTTTGGTTCCGAGTTGTGCAAGAAGTCTGAAGGCACTTGGACACAAGATGATGAGCAGTGAAAAGAGGTTAAGCTTGTTGGTCATCACAACAAAGAAAACCAAGTAAAGTGATTCTTAAAGAGCTTAATGATAATAGATTTCCACAATTCATGGTCGTAAAGAGCTGTTTGATTTTCTTTTCCTATATGTGCTGAATCTGCTGATACACCTCTCAGCTAATCCAATAGAGTACAGACGTATAGAAAAGGACATCCCTGAATAAGACAACAAAACATTAGCCCATTTGGTGCCTGCTATTTTTCTTTTGTTCCTCTTCATCTTTTTCCTTATTAAAGACGCCAACATGGGAGATTTTGTGAAGAAAATTTCTTAGGATGATTTTGCTTTCTAATATTGCTTGCTAGCAAAACAGGAATCAAACTGAAGATGTTGACCACCACTGAAATTCCTTGAGATTCTATGGGACCAGGTGTTAAGTCTTTCTTCAGTTTGCCTGCAAAGAAGTTCCTTGTGAAGAATTCCAGCAACCTCTTCCTAATAGAACATTTGACCAAATTAAGAAAGGTGTGTAATTGTGTTTTTGTTGAATTTCTAAACACTAAAAGAATTTCTTTTGCTTTTTCATCACTAGGAGTCAAACAAGGTCAAGTTGGTGACAGGAATTGTGCAAACTTCAAAAAAAGAATCAAGTAAGAAAGTAAATTGTAATATCAAGATGAGCTGCACAATTGTCAAGTGCTAATCAGTGGCGACATGTAGGCAAAGTTGTGGCAGAAAATTTTCTGATTCGGTCTTTTTTATGTTAAGGATTCTTTCCCAACCCATACTGAACTCAATTTCAACTTGGAACCTATTAAAAAATCTAAATCACACATGCATTTGAAGGTTGAGATGCAGAAAGCATCCACAGCCTTGATGTATTAAGGGTTCTCAATGCATCTGCATACAATGGCTTATACCATCTTTTTATGATGTGCAAAAATTAAGAGACATTCGTCAGAAAGTTGTTTCCATTATTAATTTATCCAATTGAAAAATATTTTGAGGTGAACACAGAGTTTGGTTCAGCTGAGGTGCTTCTGGAAGACGGTGTTTGAGTATTTGCAATGTTTCAGTTTCATTCTCAACGCATCTCCATACAATGAATGCAGTTCTTAAGCTTATTTTGGCTAATAGTCATTGTTTAATATTTTAAGCAGCAATTTGTAGAGCTGGTGGCCCCATGTATAGCAAAAATTGCTGCTTATTCTTAAGTACAACTCTTAAATGATATTTTAAATGAAAATTTTAACAATATTTGCTGCAGATAAATTTTGGAAGCAAAATTTTAGACAAATGAAAAATAAGAGGAAAAAAATGGTGAATACGTGTGACATTTTTCCACTTAACAGTTGCTATTTATTTCCCGCCCCATCTTTTTTTCAAAGCCTACTTTCTATTTTTAAACATGATTCCAATTTATCCGTTCTCCTTTATAAAATATTTACATCCATAAATTTAAGCAAAAATTGTAATTAAACAGCCCTGTGGAAACATGAGATAATATACGATCCTTTTATGGATTACATTTGTCAAAAAGTAGTTTCCATTATTAATTCAACTAATTAGAAATTCATGATACAATTTTGAATACTGTGAGGTGAACATAGAATTTTGTTCAGCCGAGAGCTTTTGGAAAAAAACTCTGTAATAGATATCAAGTTTTCACAGGTCATGAGATTCACTTGAGGAGCTTCCGGAAAAAAACCGTGTTTGATTTATAATACATTGGCATGCTCTGGTTAGTCATGGACATTAATATAAATTAAAAATTTTTCTTTCTGTAATGTCAAACAAATGTCTTTTATGAAATGACTGCGCAAAAATTATGCACCAAGCTGTGTAATAGATGTAAAGGTTTCTTGAAAAAAACTGTGTTTGATTTTGCATTTGTGGTAAGTATTTTATATCAGAAACCTTGCAACAAGTACCTGCAGAACGCACATGAATCCCCATCTCACCAACAAGTATCTTAGTGATTGAAGCAGCACGAGTTGCATCACCAAAAATGACAGTTTCTTAATCCATCAACTTCTGATAGTCAATAGATCTTGAAAAACAAGCAGCTTGGGAAACAAATCGAGTTTGTCGATATAAGGTTCATAATCCACTCTTTTGCTCGATGAACGAAGAGCCAAGGTATTCACAGTTTTGTGAATTTGGCAGATCCACCTTGCCATATCTACAGCTCCCATGGGGGCTGTAGATATGCAAGGCATCTCATATACTTTATTTAAGTACATTGCTGTCATTAAGCCCACTTCATAATAAGGAATTAAATTGAACCAAGTTCTGACAAAATTTAAGATCTTCTACACATCCTCCTTAGGAATTATTTGATTAATTTCGATGTCCATCAAACACAGTTTTTCTCCAGATAATCCTCAAGCGAATCTCATGGATTGCGAAAACTTGATATTTATTAGAGTTTGGTTTTAAATTTTTGCAGTCATTCCATGAAAGATATCTGTTAGACATTGCAGAAAGAAAGAGAATTAATATTAATGTCCTTGAATAATCAGAGGAGGTCAATGCATCAAAAAGCAACACAGTTTTTTCCAGAAACTCCTCAAGTGAATCTTATGAACTGTGAAAACTTGATGTTTATTACAGAATTTGGTTTTAGATTTTTTGTGCACTCATTCCATACAAAACACTTGTCAGACATTACAGAAAGAAAAAATATAAATGTTAATGTACATGGATAATCCGAGCAGGCCAATGAGACTCATAAGGGTAACAACTTGCAATGGCTAATCATAACTACAGAAGGCGCTCTATAATGAAAGATACCATAACATATTTGTATTAACTCAGAGAACAAATCAGGATAAACAGTTCAAAGTGCTAATTAAAAACCGGTTGTGCTCGCAAATGCAATTTTTTGAAGTGGGCATGCACATTGCACAGTTTCTTCTTATAGAGGCAAAATTTTAAGCTATGAAAATTATCAATCCATCTATTTTTATATCGATTGCTATTATTCAAAGCTTCGGTGTGTGAAGTAGAAGAGTGTTAAGTGCAACTGTGAGAAGAAGAGGGCTTAAACTGAAAGGAAAACTTTTATTTGAGACAAATTCTTTTTGACAGAGTAGTCGTCCAAAGACTCCAAATTGACACTGTCCAAACTACTTATGGAACGTTGTATCTTATGATGTTAGGAAGATATAAACAATACCATGGATATCTAGAAGTTTAGCTCTCAGTGTACAATACAACGGATAATTTAATTCTGAGGTATGAATAGGTTGTTTTTTACAGCACGGTTAGTAAAGATAAGTTCTTACATGCTTCTGCATATTGCAATCATTACCTTGAGTAAATACAGATGACATTGTGTTTGTGATTGTGTGATTATATGTGCCTGTTTTTAGATCATCACCGATAATAACCAGTCAGTGGCTGAGGGGTTTATGTCTCGAGGGATCCTGGTGACATCCCCATTGTCTTGTATGTCTTGAGGACTTGGAGGGGACATCTCTTTTATTAAGACTGGACAGGGTGCACAGAAACATAAAGGTCACTTTTTATGGAAAGAAATAAATGCCCTGAAAAGCTTAATGGGGAGGATTCTCATAGTAAATTCAGTAAATTGTATCTAAATTTTTATATTTCATCTTCTTTTAGTTTGTTTTAGTTATTTTAATAGCCATCTCTGCTGTCCTGAAAAACTCAGGAAAATTTTGCCGTTCCATAATCATTCCTCCCTGACCCCCCATTCGAGAAACTTGGAGGAAAACTGTTCCAGTATATCACTACAGTAACATGTAATTAAAGCAAAGCAGAAGCCTTGCAGGTCATGTACTGTGTAGTAAAGGTGATCCTCCTTGTATTTATGATTGTTGTAGAGTATGTTTAGTGGAAGACACTAACATCAGGAGAGCATTTATATGATGGAGGCAAGAAAATTGATTGTTGAGGCGAAGTCCTTTATTAAGGTCTCTTTATGTGAGGGAGTTTGGAGCCCTGATCAATCATATTTGCTACTCGGGCTAATTGAGCATAAATGATTTGCAAGATCATCGAGGTAGTAGTGAAAAACTAAAGGATTTTATGAGAGAGGGCTTTCTTTCATTTGGAATTTATTTTTTGTAGAGGAAGCTAAACTCTTTACTGTGGCTAAGATAGGGACATGGAGAATCTGAAAAAGGACTTGATCAGACGTGCACTAGAAAGATAATCTTTTAGACTCCAGAGATAGGACAGTTTGGGATTGTGAGAATGCATTTTAAGGTATGGATAGTAGTTCGATTAGTTAGTATTGAGGGATAACCGTTTTTTGTAGCATGGTTTTTTTAGGTTCATTAAAACACATTTTGTATCACTCAAAGAAAAAGGATTAACTCACCAGGCTATCATCCTAGAGAGAGGTAGAGTGGATCACAAATCAATATAGGCGCTTTTTGTTGAGATGATGATCACAGGGATTTCAAGGAACTTGACCCCCAAATCAAGAATCATGGCAAATAACACCGTGCCTGGTTCAAAACAAGGAGTTAAACCATTGGAAGTTTGTGTGCATGTATAATGGCCTTCTTTGCACCTGAAAACACACAAAACACATACCCAAGTGGATTATAAGCGTTAAATGCTATAGATAACGAGAAATAAGGAATGGCTGCTTCAGGCAATTGTTCTACTCAACTCCCTTAATTCGACGGATACCAGAGTATTATAAGTAGACTTCAGTCGGCAAGTGAAATTGATTAATTTTGGTTGTAGTTTTCAGACTTAAACGTGAAATCAAGGATTGGGTGACACGCATCAGCCCAGCAAAAACCCTAGGGATCGATGGATCTGACTCTCTCTGATACATAAATGGTAAGGAATTTTCCCTGACAAAATTACACAGAATGATAAGGAATGGAATTTAAAAATCGATTGTAATCGATTCTAGCTATCCACCTCTTGCGAGAATATATAGATTCTGGACATTTGTTACAGGCACAGACATTATTTGGCTTTGATTCTCTTAAAGAATGAGATTTACTGTTTTTAGGTGATATGGTCTGAGAATATTTCGTTTCTCTTGTTTAGTCGGTAGACTATTTGTGGGAGCTTTGCTCTTTGAAAATTATATTTTTTGCCGGAAAATTGTCAGCCTTTCTAACTGACTTTTTTGTCCGACCATACAGATCATCAAAATTTTCAAAAAGAAAAACATCAGAAACTAAAATAAAAATTTGTGTCAAAAGCTCCAATTATATGGGCATTACTTATCTTATTTGGAGTTTCATAATTGACATTACTTATTTTATTTGGAGTTGCATAATTGGAATTACTTATTTTATCTAGAGTTAATAAGAATCCCCATCCCTATATCTTTTCTTCTAAGAATACATTACATTTTGAATATCTGTAATTCACTATATGGGCAACATCATAAATGTGTGCGTGCTCTTCTTATTGCTCACACCGTCTTTTTCTTCTGCTAAGCCAATATTTTGTAACTTGCAATGAAATACCACTACTTAGACTATGATTTGTGAGAACATGGAAGGCACATACTATGGAATATGTCATTAGAGTAGAAAGAGATTCGCATCTTTTTTGCTATATATTATTGTCCCAACCAGATCTTATTGTAAATAGTTTGCGTTATATTATAGAGTTGTCTCAATAGAACTGTGGATTACTATCATTATTGTTGATAGAATAAATGTTATAAATTTCTATTTTATAGAAGAAACAATTTAGCATTTATCTTTATTGAATGGTTTGTATTGATTTGACTGTGTTTTAATCGAATGTTGTTTCATATTATCTTTTTCATACAAACTTCAGTTTGATATTTAATCTTTATTTCCAAAGACTGCAAAAGAATTTTTCCATTGGACTAGGTTGAATTGGTCCAATTGATTTCGATCGATTTTAAGTATTGATTGTACAAAGAAATTAAATCTCCCTTGCTTCATATGATAGAAGAGCCTTGGCTTCAAGACATAGAAATCATATTTTACATGTTTATTTTTTTCAAATATTCCTAAAACACATGGAATGGAAAGACATCAGAGTGCATCTGGATTTATATTGAGAGTTTTGTTACATTAAATTACTAGACGTCCATTAAATTTCAAATCTTGTTTGTATTGTGTTGTCAACAAAAATATGATTTTTATTGGTGAGAAATAGTAGAAGGCTTGGTGATAGCAGAAAGAAAATTTAGAGACAAGTGGTAGTTACTCAATGGCAATTAATTTAGGATGTATTTTTACATTTTTTTGGTGCACTATTTTTTAAAGATTTGATAAATTTAAATACGATTTTAATTTTAGAAGAAGATTTATTATTGATATTATTAGTGACAAATTAAAGGTTGAAGTTCTTAGAATAGAGTTGATTATTCAAGGATCAGCATTCACCAATTTATTTTCTCTCGCATTTAGTTGATTTTTCTAATTTCAACTGACAACTACTCATTTTACACATTGGCTTTCCAAATTAAAGGTTGAATTTTTTTATTTAATTTTCTTATCATTTTCTAATTATTTTGTAAAATCAATCACAATATGAATAAGATTTTATTATTACTACATCACTTTTTTTTTAATAGAATATAGTGAAAGAAACTTCCCTTTTATTTGAAATAAATTAGTTATTAATGGTGACTTCACGCTGGAATTTGACAGTCACCTTGCCTAAGTTTAGTCATTTGATTGCTTTTCATTTATGTTTAAAAAAAAATACTGATAGTTAAAATTCATATAATAATTAGTAATAGTATATTATA
Source organism: Chamaecyparis obtusa (assembly GCA_027943335.1). Taxonomy (NCBI): domain Eukaryota; kingdom Viridiplantae; phylum Streptophyta; class Pinopsida; order Cupressales; family Cupressaceae; genus Chamaecyparis; species Chamaecyparis obtusa. Next base: position 372,197 of record BSBK01005254.1, read on the forward strand.
AATCATATAGAGATTTTTATTTTTGATAAAAAAAAATATAAATTATTAACATAAAAAAAATCTAAGTTTCTAAATTTATATGTCTATTTTAGAAATATTTTAAATAAATATAAATATGTAATAAATGATATAAAAATATATATTGTATACTAATATTTTAAATTATTAATATACCCAAAAATCATGAATAAACTTAGTAACTTTATAAAAATCATATATCCTATTTTTAAAAGATTCTAAAAAATAATAGATAATAAGCAAAATAGAAACATAAATTAAATTATGTATATTTACTACATAAATTAAATGATAATTTAGCAATTATTAATGAGTTTCTAAATTTATATGTATATATCTTAAATTTTAGAAACATTCATATTTTATCATTTTAAAATATTGTGAATAAATTATATTTTATCATTTATGTTATAAAATAACATATATTTATATTATTAAATAAAATATGATATTCTCTATAACAATTTTTGATGGTTTATAAATAAATTAAAATATCATATTGACAATTTTCTAAAAATTTAACATGTGATTCATAAAGTTTAATAAAATTTTAGGTTGTCATATACGGCCATCAAATTCTAAATACCTTTTTTTCCATTTCTAGATGTTGTGCATTTGATATGGGAAGTTAACTATTTCTTACTGGATTATATAGTTCAAAAATATTATAATTTAATAATATAATTTTTTTATAACTTAAATATAACTTCTTTTTATTATTTTAAATTGCATAATTAAAATAGATATTTTTAATTATATATTTTTAAAATATGAATTATTTCAGTAAATGAAATCACAATTAAATTTTTTTTTAATAATAATAATAAAATAGCACATTCGTATGAAAATCATTTTTTATTATCTATTTTGTAATTTTAAAAACTAAAGCATAAGTTCTTTCCTTTAAAAAATAAAAACTCTCATCTGCTCATTGTTGCCATGCAACTGCCATTTTTTTATTTTATTTTATGATATTGAGTGTGATTCAAAATTTTGATAATAAAAATTGTCAAATTAAATTTTATTGAAGTTTTTAATAAATATATTTTCTGAGAGATTGAATTTATATTTTATAATTTTTTTCTTTTTATATTATGAAAAAAATATTATTATTATGAAAATTTAGATAAAATATTAACATCTTTGATTGTTTAATGACCCTTTTCCATATTAAGATAATTAGTAAAAATTGAATAACTTTTATCAATTTTTATCTATTTTCCTTCTTGACTACTTATCTCCATTGTTAACATTATTTAATTTTAAATCTTTATGTAATCAATTTTCTAATTTAATTCAAAAAAGTATTCATCATTGGTAGACTCTACAATCATTGAAAGTAGAATTTTTTTTGAAACAGATGTTAGTCTAGGAGCTCTTATTCTTTCAATACTTGTTTACTTCTACTATATAAATAGTACATATATACCATACAAATAGTATGTATATAAAAAGTTACCTCTTAAAAGTATATCAATTGGAATTTTATTTAGTTTAAAGAAATTATATTTAAGTTTATTATGATTTTCTTGGAGTCTTTAATTATCATAATTAAACATTTCTTCTTAAACATTCATGCTTTATATCTATTATTTTCTTTTGAATGCTCACAACTTTAAGCACTAAACATTTACAAAACGATAAAGATGCACTTTTGTCAAATTGAGCATCATAGAATCTACCAATTATTTATATTTAAATAAACTAAGTAAAACTTCTATGAGTTAAACCGACAATATACTCTAGTTTTTGTTGCACGGTTTAACTCACAAAATAATGAACATTGCCAAAGTATACTTTGTAGGATTAGGAGCTTGAAACAATTTCAATTTAGAAAATATATCTTCAACATCGTCTTAAATTGAAATGATTCTTGGTCCTTATTTTCTTGACGATTCTAGAATATCTTTAATTTTTTCATCAATCTTATAATTTTCTTGTTTTATCTCATGGCAATAATCCATAACCATTTGGTAGCTAGTCTTTGTTGTTGTTTTGTGGAATGACACTAGCTATATGACCTCTTGAGAATTTATGGTATCAAAGCCATTATTCTAGTGAATTTTAATTGTAAAATTGTTGAGAACATTATGTTCTATTGGGTTTTCTTTGGTATCTCACTGGTTGTTTATCCAAGTTTATTGTAGGCAACTTGTTATTTAGTCCTAATCCCTTAATCTTCCTAACTCATACTTTCTAGTTTCTTTTACTAAATAGAATAATTTTTGAATATCTCTTCTCTCAAGATGGAATCTAGACAATTCATAAAGTATTTCTTGAAGGATATTATGAGGTTCGTAGAATACAACTAAGAAAAAGTGAAATTTCTTTACAAGTGTTATTACTTCTTATAATTTGTATAATAGAAAATGGTAAGCAATGTTAAGATGTAGATTACTTACCAAGTCCTACATACATTGGAATACAAAACCACCACAAAGTGAATCTGATTAGTACAACCAAGAAGAAGGGTGCTAGTGCAAGATCTAAGTCAATGTAGGGTTTTGGTTCCTAATAGATATTTTTTAATAATGGAGCTGACCTATAAAAGTATGTGCAAGGGAAAAGAAGAAAGAATAAGTGCATCTGGGAATGATATGAGGAAAATTGAACTTTGAATATAAATTTTTCATCTGTCAAAATCAACTATAACTATAGGTTTGGCAAATAGGGACCTACAAAATTTTCCTCCATAAATTTCACTAAAAAATGGTAGGGACAAGTTGACTTTTTAAGAACAAGTCGACCTTTGAGAAACAAGTTGGCTAGGCGACTTGTTCTAGGCAATTTTTGATGAATTTTTTTTGGATCTGCAATTGCACCTTTACTGCTCAGATTCGAGATTGCAATTTTGCAACCTACTCTTGCACACAGAAAAACATGAAAAAAGGTTGTGGAAAGGGGTTTGCCTTGGTCAAACCCTTATTTAGGAATCAACCTTGAAATTAAAATGAAATTGCACAAGGAAAGATGAAATGAAAGCTAGATTTGAAACATAAATTACCTTATACTTAGTGGGAAAACCTAGTAGGAAATTATGAAACCAAAGCCTTGAAAGATGGATGTTGTAGTTTGCCACAATGCTTGATGAAAAGGAAGACAGATGCCTTGATGATCTTAAGGATTTTCTTGATTGCTTGTGTGCAATCATGTATAATTGTGTATAGCTTGCACTTGATTGAGATATCATGTTATGCTAAATGAGGGGAGAGGATGTCCTTTTATACTAAACTCCCTCCATTTCAGGGATAATATATAATTTAGGTTGACTGTAAATCTAAATCTCACAGGAAAACCCCGCCATCGGGCCTTGGGAAAAATCTGGGCCCAAAACCCAAGGGACAAGTCGGCTAGGAGACTTGTCATAGGAAAAATGAGCTCAAATTTCATGAGGATGTTAGGGAAGGTGAGAAGTAGCAGGGGAAGAAAATGCAGGTTGCTGTGAGGTCGAGGTAGATTCCAAAAATTGAAAAATAAATAAATAGGTCCTATGTGAGGAGATGAATTATGGGATTGGAGGGAAAATGAAGGATCACACTTATAAATAAGGGCTAACCTTATTTTTTTGAGGAAATTGAGTCAATATAGGACTTGTAATGTTAATTTGAAGATCAACTAAGTTCTAGGAGAACATGAAATCAATGTGGGAACCCATGCATACTAAAATGGGGCTAAAATGAGCACCTAATTGAGGGTGCTTACTTTTTAGGATGATACATTTAGCCCCCACTTTAGCAGGAGTCAGAGTCCAGCTCATGCTCACGGTAAAGTAGTAGAAAGAGAAAGAAAGATGAAGATCATGGGCAAACCACAAGGAGATAAGATATCACTATGTTTAAGGACACAAGCCCCCATACCAAGGATCTTGACTTGTACATTCATATGCAAGGATACTTAAAATAAAAAAAGCCTAAATCTTACTAAGGTTCCAAGTTAACTAGTTGAAGATACCTCGCTAAAGAAAATGTCTCAACTGCTAGCATCATGCTTAGAAAGCTATCACAAAAGAAAAAGTGGTCACCTAAAAAGAGCAAGAGAACACATCAAAGATAAGATAAGACTCCATGATCCAATCAAATAGAAAAGTGTGTTATGCTATGGAATCATGAAGGAGAGATCAAGACAACCTTGAATGATACGGGCTAGACAATTACGTTGCGCTAGGTGATCCATGAGAGATAAAAGAGAGACAGAGAAGGGGGAAATAGTCTATAAAATTGTGTTATGCTAGTTCCACCCATTAAAGAGATTGTAAAAAGGGAGTTGATGGTCTAACGCATGCTAGTCAACTCATGAAGATTTATGTAAATGAGAGGCTAAATGGTCTAGCAAAGTGTGTTATGCTAGTCAACCCATGAAAAGGATAGGTCAAATGGTCTAGAAAATTGTGTTATGCTAGTTAACCAATCCTAAATATGTATGCAAAGGAGAGGTCAAATGGGATAGAAAATTATGTTAGTTCAACCAATCCTTAAGATGTGAAAAGGAGAGTAGTCTAGCCCTAAAAAGTTGTGTTATGCTAGTGTACTCTACCTATCATGCTTAAAGTAAACAAAATATTTACAATAAGGAGGCCATGTATGCCCCCCCTTAAGATGTCAAATGAATACTATTTTGACATCTTAAGGAAGAGACAAACACAAATAAAACACTTTTAACACCAATAAGGTATCCACAAACAACACCCAATGCAAGCCAAAGAGGTCACAACTCCTATGAGGTCAAGGAAGGGACAAATGTGAAGAGATACCATGCGAGGATTGTAAAAGAGATCCTTTTGAAGGATGCTATAAAGAAATAGGGAAGAATGCACACCTTTCCAATTGCTAGGTAAAGGGATTCTTTAAGGAAGGATGACACACTTTTAGTCTCCAAGGTAAGGGATTTTTTTACCATGGAAATCCAATGGTGAATAATGAAAAATGTTATGATCTAGGATTCATATCTCCTGTATAAAAGAGAATCCTTAATGCAAGCCAACATTTCTATATAAGATTGGATATCAAATAATTGACAAATGTTGCTTAACCAAGGGAAAAGTGGATTCTTAGAGAGGATGAGAGATATTGATATAATACCCTTTCCCTCCAAGTGTAGAGACAAGGTTAAGGAGAAAGAGGGCCTATTATGCTACTCGCAAAGTATGATTGCACCATGCATGACAAGGAGCCCCCAAAAGATAGGCTAATAATATAGGCAAATTAAGGAAATTATTCGAAGAAATCAGGATTTAAAACATAACTCATTGCGGCATGTTATGTGAATAATGTCATTATCAATGAGTTGTTGAATTTTTCAATGTAAGGCTTGACATTCATTAGTAGAGTGGTCATGGTATTGGTGATACATGCAGAAAGGAAGATTCATAAGATTTTGACTATGCTTCTTTTTCGTTTAGGTCGAGTAATCACCTTAGCATGAAGAAGGTTAGACAAAATGATTTCTTGATTAAAGGTAGATATAGAAGAAGTGTTAGATAACAGAGGAGAGAATGCTGATAAAAGAGGAGACTCAAAACTAAATGATTCGATAGGTTTCTCACTATTCTCAACGCTTTGTCGTGCACTTCCTAAACCATATTTGATATTGTGAGTTAAACTATTTTGAGAATCATGTTGAATCAATGACACACTAGGTCCCTTGAAGGAGCCCATGTTGACCTTAGAAAGTTTTTATTCACTCACAAAAGATGGCGTAAAGTCTAATGACCCCCAATCATCATCTAAAAGGGCACTTGTAGGAGAAGAAGTATCTTTAGGAAAAGAAGTATCTTTAGGAGAAGATGTGTTTTTTTAAAATATTGTAGGGATATAAAGAGAATTAGGCTTAGTTTGTAAGAAATTATTAGGTCTATCATCAAGAAGTGTGTACATCATGTTGTTATATATAAACTTAACTTTGTGATGGAGTGTTGAAGGAACACCATGCATAGCATTTAACCATGGCCTCCCTAAGAAAAAATTATAACTAAGAATATTGGGCATGACATGAATAGGTGTGGGTAAAGTAACAAGACCTACCTTAATAGGAAAAGTGATAAAACCAAAATATTGTTTAGCAACATTGTCAAAGCCACTGATAGAAATAGAACCAGGTTTGATTGATGAAGTATCCACCTTTAACTCATGTAACAAGTCAATGCTACAAATATTAAGTCCTGAGCCATTATCAATTAAAATACTTTGAATAATATTACCATTGATAAGGACAACAACCATGAGAGCATCATGTCGATCTTAGATTTCTTTAGAAGGAAAGTCAACTTGAGAAAACACAATTTGAGCTTTGTTATTAGTTGCATTCATGCATTCCAAGATGGAAGCGATATTGTCCTACTTGGGAGGTGAGACAATCACATTTATCAATGCTTGTTGTAATGCTTCATGATAAGTAGGTGAAGTTTGAAGAAGATCCCAAAGATATATCTTGGTAGGAGTAGCATGAAGTTGTTCTACTAAATCATACTCCTTTCCAAGATTTTGAGAAAGATGGGGTGGAGGAGGAAGCACCGCTTGCGAAGGAGGAAGAGAAGGATAAACCACCAAACTTTTAGGTTGTCTATTGTTTTGTCTATTATAAGTGTGAGAAACCACATGACAATTAGGTTGTTGAGAAAATTTTACCATAATTATTGGTTTATTTTGAGTTTGTGGGGTATCTTGACGAAGATGGACAACAACCTTAGGTTTTTCATTACCCAAAATATTAACAACATTGACTTGATCAAGCTCACAATTTTTCATGGGTTCATCACTATAAGTTAGATAATTAAGGAAATTAGTAATGATATTATCCTCTTTTTGCAAGGCATCCTCATGAGTAGGACAATATTTAGAAAGGAGATTAGGGACTTCCATTAATGCTTCATCTTTAAAAGGGGTGTCAAATGAAGGTAAGGTGATATTAAGAGAGGTATTTATAATGTCCTCCTCTTTCTCTATATATCCTCATTAATGGTGTATGTCGTAGGAGGAGGATCATCATCATATATGAATGTGTTTTCTCTAGAGGAAGTAGAAGAAATGTCAACTATTATATCCTCTTCTTTATCAAGTTTGTTTCATGAGGAAGAGAGTAACCAATGTCATTATTTAGTGGTTCATCCCAAATAGGAGAATCATTAAGGGTAGAGACATGTTTATGAATAAAACACACCTTAGGAGAGGAATAATCATGACTCACTAAAGCTTAATCCCTAAAAGGGAAGGAACAGGAAGGAAAGTAGGGTAAGATTGTTAGAATGATTTAGAATAACTGAGAGGGGGGGGTGAATCAGTTATCCTCAAGTCCAGATGTACCAATTGAACTTTTCAATACATCAGCAACTCAAATCTAATCAACAATCCAACTCAGTCTCTATAGTATATATCAGAAACATATAACATGTAGTCCATTGTCCAAAAGTAATTAACTTGCAGAATATAACAATAGTCACATCAAAACATTCACACAAGTATAACACCAAGATTTATAGTGGAAACCCAATATGAGAAAAACCACTTTGTAACACGCTACTGATTTTCACTCTTTTGAAGTGAGCTCTGTGAGAAGCTAACCTAGTTAAAGGTTTACAAACACACTGTTAGGTGTGACCCTGTTAAAGGATTTAATCACCCTATCAAAAGTGGCCTGGTTAGAGGACTTAAGAACATTCCATTAGAATGTCACCTTGATTAAAGGATTTATATAATGATTGTTAGGTCAACCTTGATTAAAAGATTTCAAATTGATACAATGGTTAGAAAGTAACAATAGTTTCTGATTTGAAAAACATACAACTCACTTTGCTAATACGGATCCACTTCTCACATATGTTGATTTACTGACTGACCATCATTTTCATCTCCATCTCTGATCTACTCAGAATTATCTTCAAGCAATCACCAAAACTCTGTTAAGCTCTTCACAGCTTCAACTTCAGCCTTTTGCTTAGACGTGTCAGTCAATAACATCAACCTCTTTTCACTCTATAACCTCACAATTAGGTTTTCCTTTATACTTGTTCAATCAGGTAGATCGATCTTTTGTCGCTTAATCTCTTCTATAGATCTTAGGTTTAGGTTAAATTCATAGAATCCTTCCATCATTATGTTCTTCATCTTTCCTTCTAGATACATCTCCAAACTTCTCTTTGAATCCATAAGAAAATAATTTACCATGCATTAAATGCTCCATACAATTCATTAATAATGTCAATACATTTTACATATCCCAAGAACTCAACTATGTCGGCTGAGATTCTCAATTCTTTCTCCACAAGTAAATTACTAACACTCGGTCAATACTATGTTCATCTTCTTGGTCGTCATTGTGTATCTCAGTCATCACTACAAACTGTCTTCCTCGACAAACACTAAACTTGCTCGGTAATTTTTCGTTTCTCAACAATCACTGATGTTCGGTTAACACTAGATTTACTCGGCATATACTAGCGCTCGGTCGACACTAACATCACTCGACTTAAACTAGATTTCTTCACTTTTTCTCGGTTAAGCCTACCTTCCAATCTTTCTTCTTACTTAGATAAATAATATATTATCTTATCAATGTGCCAACTAATCAAGTACCCATTAAAATATCAAATAACTCAACCTTTCCTTAGGTTCTCTTGTTGGGTATGCGTAGGATCATGGTATGCCAAACTAGGCCCTTAAGTGGCAATGAAAATTCAAAAAATCAGGTTTAGGCAAGTTGACATAAAAATTTGAACATGTTATAAATATTTTATCAAAAATATGTAAGAAGATAATCTGTAGAAAATTGAATTTAGTTTCTAAGATACTAGGCCTTTTTTGAAAAACAATTATTCTATATGTTGAAAATTTCAAATTTCAAATTTCAATGTAGTAGTACAAAAATTTCACAAAAAAAATAAGTAGGTGTATGTCTGACCACCTTAAACACAATCAAACAATAATTGTTTTTTACAAGATTCTAGATATAAGTAGTAGACTTATGTTTGGATGTGACACATTTTTTTGTAATTTTTTTTCCAGTAAATAATTAATTATGATTTTTCTTCTACAACTTTTCCAAAATACAAAAACTCTCGTTTCTAACCACGTTAACTTAGTCTAAACTTTATCAAATTGAAATTTTTTTAAATTTTTCTTGTAGTAAGAAAATCATAAAATGTGACACATATTTTGGATTTCAAAAATTTTATACAGTTTGAAAGTTACAGCTATTTTTCAATAAGTCTATCAATCAGGACTAGAAAGATAACAAGTAGGTGTATATCTGACCACATTAAACAAAATCAAATGATAATATTTTTTATAAGATTCTAGATAAAAGAAGTAGACACATGTCCATTTGTGATGTATATTTTTTCCAAGTAAATAATTAATTATGATTTTTCTGATACAAATTTTCCTGAATATAAAAACTCTCGTGTTTGACCACCTTAACTTAGTCTAAACTTCATCAAATTGAAATTTATTATTATTATTATTGTATTAGGTGAAGCATAGAATGTGATGTATATTTCATATTTCAAAAATATTATACTGTTTACAAGTTATAGTTATTTTTAAAAGAGTCTATCAATCAGGACTTCTTTTTCACATTGCTAATTTTTGGCATACCATGATCCTGCACATACCCTGTTATCTCCTCTTGCCTAATCCTCTTCATCAATGAATAGATATGGTACTCTC
>BSBK01005255.1:2500-107500 GCA_027943335.1 Chamaecyparis obtusa
AGATGAGATGCAAACTTTTGGTTTACCCTTTGTATGTTTTGCTACTTGACATTTCAAGTCACACTTAGTTTTCTATCATCAATAAGAAGAACAAAACTTTCCTCCACCTAATGATGGACCATTGAGTGTAATTTGAAATGTGGTAGCAACAAAACATACACAAGGTAAACCAGAAGTTTCACATCTCATCCAATGGACCATGTGAAATTAATACCAAGTATTTATCTTTAATTATTAAGACAAAATATTTATTTAATTCCATTAAAACCTTATTAGTTGAATTAACTAATCAAGTTTATAAACTAATTTATCATTTACACATTTCTGCAAAGTTAATGTTCAATAAGGCTTCACACTTAAAATGTCAGTCCAAGCACACCAGTGATAGTAGCAATGCCTTCTACCACATATTCCTTATCATTCTCTATTTGAATTAGATCACTAGTAGGTTCAATAGTTATATTATATAACAACTCTTTATTTTGAGTCCATATATTATATGACATTAGAGTCAATCAACCAAGCATATCTTAAGGGTTGGGAGGTTTAGGAGACAAGAACTAAGTTTTGATTAATGTCATAAATTGTAGTATCGAGTATATCCACATTAGAAGACACATCAATTTTTCTCATCATTTTGTGTTATAATGTGTCCTCTCTATCATCAACAATGAGGGAAACTTCTCAATCATCAAGAATGACTAGGACTAGATGAGCCTTCCTTACTAGAATTTCCTTTGTGTAAGACTATTATACCAATAATGAAAAGTATCACATGTATTGGTATGATAATTATTGTACCATAAATTTACATTTAGAGGTTTTTGTTACTATTGAGGCTAACTTTTTTAGGGTCCCTTTTAGACTTTTATCCTTGATGTTGCTTTGAGACCAGTGACTTTTCTTCAAAATCATTTTGCAAAGAGAAAATAGCCTCTTATTTTTAAAGAAAATTTATCAATTCTTGAAAGGACACCTTCTATTTGGTAATATTCAATGTTGTGACAAATGTTGGGAATTTGGAAGGAAAATCTCTCAAGGTAATTAGGACAAGAAATGTGTCCTCCACCTTCTGAACAAGTGCACTTGAAGCTCTACATGAAGTATGAACACATGGTGTAAGAAGCCCTCAAATTTATCATCCACTTGCATACGAAGTGTATAAATCTTGGATTGGAGATGTAGAATCTTTGTCTTCTTTTCACATCATAGATCTAGTTGAGAGTGCATCTTAGGCCACCTTTGATAGTATTTCATCTCAAATATGTGGTTGGACCTCATTGAGATGCTAAGTGTGATTAGCATAAAAAAATTGGTATCATCCTTATCGAACTTATTATAATCATCAACATCATTTGGATGTATTTTAGCACTAGTAACCATCTTCCATAAATCATCAAACTAAAGAATTGTGTGCATTTTGCTCTTCCATGTGGCATAATTAGGCCCCTTGAGAAGTTGAACATTTGAAAGAAGTATTTTTGGGGCAGTCATGATAACATTAAAAGAAAATATACTTAAGAAAATAAAGAGTATTTGTATTAATAGTATGATAACATACACACTTTATTGAGGCAAACACATCCTTTTATGAATGAAGAGAAACATTGAGGTGAATTTGATAGGATCATGTAGTGAGACAAGGATGATTAGGTGGATGTTCTATCTCATCTTCATCATTAACATCATAGCCCTCTTCAAGATATACATATATCTTCTTTGTTTGGAAGAATACATCGAAATGAAATATTCCAAGAGTCCTTGTCAACTCAATTTATTGAGTTATAGTTTTCCATTATTTTGAAGAGCATCTAATAAGGAAAAGTAGAAACTAGTGCTATCATTGGTTGTATGGTGTGATCCATAGTTTCTCAGTACACTACTAACATCATTGATAGAACTAAACATTCACTTATGTTTGTAAAATATATTGCTATAAAGTAAAAATTTCTTCTTTCATATCTTGAAGGTTGAGATGTCTATAATATTGCAAACACCTCCTTGATCATTATTTTGTACAATCATGACAATGGTTAGGGAATTATTGGGGAGTTATTACTCCCAATGACTTAGTTGAATTTAGGGGAAGAAATGCCAAGGATATTAGGAAGGGATCATAAATTTTATAATGTCTTCCCTTAACAAACAATGCAACTTATCCTCTACAAGGCCTCCTCATGAGCTAGAAAATAATCATAGGCCAATCAACTATAAATGAATGAACAGATGCAAACTTTTCTATCATCTTCTCTATAACCCACATGTACAAGAGATTTATTTCTCTAATACCAAATGATGACATAATTTAAGATAAAATCTACTTGATGTCACTTGATGTCCATTGAAAACAAAAAAAGGATATAAATATACATCTGATACCATTAAGAAATGATTGTCAGTGACAATTTACAAAAATGGTAATAATAGTGTAATAATAGACAAGACATCGAAAATAAATAATCTATGATGGCATGTGTTACAATATAATAATATTAACCCTTAATTTAATTTAATCAAAATTATAATCACACTCTAACCTTGTTTAAACCCTAATCTAATTCTTAACTAACTATAATTAAACCCTAATCCTATTTTAATAATAACTATAAATTAATTATAACCCTAACTTGAATAATTTTCATAATACCCTTATTTTACCCTAACTACTAAATGGCATGTAGCCCTTATCCTAACCCTACTTCTAATAGATACCTTTATCTAATCTATAACCTCAAATAAACCCAAATGATAACCCTAATGTAATGTTAACCCTAACCCTCACTCTATTTTAACCCTAATATAACATTAATCATAAAATTAATTAAAACCTTTCCCTAACCCTATTTGAACCCTAAACATAATGTAACACCATAACTTTAATTTCACCCTATCCATAACTCAACTCTTAGCTTAAACCTAACCCAAATTGAATTAAAATTGTATTTAAAATCTCCCTAATGTAAATGAACCATAATCCTAACCCATGAGTTTCATGCCTCCAAGAGGTACTTGTGGTTATTTTTTTTTGATTCCATGTAATAAGGTCTTATTAGACCATTTCTAGTTGGTAGAAATCTAGGTTGAGTCAATAATGTGAAAAGTTGTCAATAGTAGTAAAAGTTGTCAAGCAATTTTTCTTGCAAATATTGTCATCAAAGCACAAAATGATGTTTTGTTTATTTTTAATTCAAAATATGGTTACTAACAGTTGGGGAAGGTTGGAAAACATATAAAATTCCTTGTTCCATTGACCACAATAGTTGTTTGGATGATTTATAGAAGTTGGAGTGAAAAAACATAAATAAAAAAATTCAACCCTCATATGTTTTTCTTTGTTTTCTTGCATTGTACAGTGGTGTACAAATAATTACTTGGTTGAAACCGATTGGATATGTCAAATGATTGAATCTAGTTCCTAACATATTTGGTTTCATTCCATTTCATTTAATAATTCAAGAGGTATTGTAGATTTTTCTATAGATTTCCTAAAATCCTAGGTTAGGGTAACAATGAACACTCTAAAATGTTTTTTCTCACTATTTCACCAGTGAAACATCCTCAAAATTGGTGAAATGGTCTATGTATATGTGTACTATGTTTTCCAAAACATGAAGGAGGATTGGTGGATGTTTTCCATCATTTTAGAGGCCATGAAGGACTGATATTCCTATGTATCAATCATAAGAAGCCCAAGAAGAGTGAAGTTTCTCTCTTCATTTTGATTGAAGGAAGGGCCTTAGGTTGTAAATAGTGTATTTGAACCCTAATTTATGTGTACCATGTGTTGGAACAATATTTTTAGCCTTTGGAAGAGTTTGGAGCCAAGTCCTAACATCAATCCTAGACAAAATTATTAATTAGGCCTAGTGTAAGAACCAGACAATCAATTTTTGAGCCCTTCACTCCAAAGGAACCCATGCGCATTTTAATATATGTTATAAAAATGGCCAAATGGGTATTTGACGTTGCCTTCAGTTTTTGGATTGGAAGTATGCCTTGAAGGTTATGCCTTGACAAACCCATTTGGAGGGCTACTAGGAAAGAGGCCTAGTTAAGTAGGAAATATTATTGATCCATGCCCATGGTTAAAGGTGAGTGTTTGTTTGGGTTAGTTGAGAGGTTATAAGCCCCTCCTTTGCATCAAATTATTATCAAAGAAAACATAGGTCTATGGGAAGAAAAAGGTTGCATTGAGAAGGGACAAAATGACTCCTAGAGGAAACCTAGTTACTAGAGAAGTAATGGAGTTGAAGGAAAGACATTATAGAGAGTTAAGGGAAATGAGAGAATTCTAAGAAGGTCTTCTAGCTAGGCTTGTTGTAGTAGAGACAAAACAAAGGAGAGGCATGCTCATAGGTGATGTAAGTGACCTAGAAGAAGAAGAACAAGAAGGGGTAGAGGAGACTCCTTGTGAAGGGAACCAAGAGGAGTTGGATTCTAAGAAATTGAAAATGGAAAGGCTTTTGAAAGAAGTGAAGGGAGAAACTTATAAGATGAAGTTGGATTTACCCATGTATAGGGGTAACCTAGATAGTTAAGAAGTGTTGGATTGGATATGGCACTTGACAATTACTTTGAATATGAGGAGGTACTTGAGGAACAAAGGTTGAAATTGGACAAAACCAAATTGAAGGGCCTGTATGCAATAAAACCTCTACAGCTACACCACAAATCAAAGCATGAAAACAAAAGAAATGTGAAGCATTTGAGTTATAAAAAACATGCTAAATAGCTTTTAATGCAACTAAATTTTCACTACAACCTCTGATGAGCTAAAACAAGGGCACCCAAAACCTTGTTTGATTTTCTCTTAGAGATTTTGTGGGTGTGCTCTCCCAACACAATACAATAAATCCCATTATGATTGATGAGTGAAGGATTGAGAACAAGTACGAGGAACTTTCCACAATCTTCACAAAATGATGCAATGCAAATGCAAGATCTATTTCTAAAAATGCAAATGCAAGATATATCAACTAGTTAGGATGAAAATGCTAATCTAAGATAAGAATGCAAGATTAAAAAAAAAACTAGATTCATTCCATTACCTAACATGTGATATCAAGATTATGTAATAGATGTAAGAAGATACCATAGAATGACTCAATTCAAATGAGGAGTGAGGCCTTCTTTCATTGAAATTGAATAGGATTGGATGAAGGAGATTAAGAGGCAAAAGAATGGATGGCCAAGATTAAGAGGCAAAATGGAAGTGGCTAAGATGAAGAGGCAAAAGGAATGAGTGGCTAGGATTAAGAGGCAATGCAAAAGTCAACTCCACTTTTGGAGGGAAAAGAGGATAATTCAAAATGATTGGAGCAAAAAAGAGATGGAGAGGTGGTTACTTTGGAAAAGGAGATTGTGCACATGATTAGAGGTAATCTACATTTTCATCAAGATTAGAGGAATATTAACAAAAGGTAAGATTAGAAAAAAAGGAAATTTTTAACTTAATCAAGGTTTAGAAGAAATTTAGGCTAGTGGAGAAATAAAATAAATAAAATTTATTTTATATTAAGAAATGGAGGGATAATATATTAAATTAATTTAATATATTATAGTATTTAAATAAAATTTAAATACAAAGGGAAACTAAAGTTATTTAATTAAAGTAAATTTAATTTAATATATAGAAGTATATAATAATGTAGTTAATTAATAAAAATCAAATATAATATTAAGGGAAAATATTAATAAAAATTAATATTAGAATGCGAATGGACAATTTTAGTTGCCTACATTTTGCCCCTCTTTGATGTGGTGTCAAAATTGATATCACATCAAAGAAAATGAAAAGGAAGATGCCCCAATCATGGAAGGATGAGGAAGGATGACAAGGAGATAGTGGTATGCCCCTTCAAGAGGACATGCGGGTTCAGAGAAGATGAGTGTTCTCTCAAAATGAATAGGAGGAGAACAAACATGGCAGGGATAGGAAATAAATAGGATCCTCGATGCAAAATACAAAATGAAACTAACCAAATGAAAATAATTTTTGGGATTGTATTATGTTAAAAGAGAGAGCACAACCTAGTTTTAATATCATACTTGACATTATGGATCAAGGTATGAGGAACCAAGATGACAATGTGCCAAGTACGTGATCAAAAAGGTCAAATACAACCATATGTCTTCTGACGCCATGATATGGAAGACCATTATGCCATTGTGACAATAGGATGAAAAGACCATGATAGATGGAAAAATACTAATACATACAAGAAAAAAGAAATCATGAACAATGAATCAAAAGAAAACCAACATATTGCCCCTAGTCAAGCTGAAAACTAATTGATTGATTGATTGGGAGGGCAAGGCCTCAAGGATTGGGAAGGATACATCCCATGATGATGATAGGGTTTGAAATTGATCAAATAATAATCAACTAATTTTGTTTAAGACGATGGCTTGATTAAAGATTAGCGTGCTAGATTGCAAGATTGGATTGCATGGATTAGTATTGATTGCACTTAATTGGACCGACTTGGGATCTTTTAGATTACAAGGATTAATTTTTTTTTATTTTAGTTTTTAATTTATTTGGATGAGTGGATTAGATAGAATGGGATTGGAAGAGAAGACAATTGGATAAGATGAGATTGAAAAGAATGTGAGGGGAATAAATAGATTGGATTAGAAGATAAATTGATTTGATAAACAATATGGTTTGAATATGATGAAAGAATGATTAAGAGATTAGATAGGAAGGGAGAAAAAAAAGGATAAGTGGATTGGAACCAATGAAAATGGAGAACTAAGGAATGATAGAGGATGGAAGGATAGAGAGATGTTTGGTTAAAGGATGAATGGATGAAAGGTATGGATTGGATAGGAGATAGATGGAATTAATGGATAGGTAAGAGTAGGATATGGAATACTATAGGATGGGGGATATAGGGATGGAGATCCAAGAATTGTGTGGAAAAGGAGTTAATTTCCCCACACTAAAAGGAGGAGAATGAAGGATGGAAAGATGGAATATAATAATTTATAGGATGGAAGGATGGTGATAGGAGATGGGGATGATGGGGAGGAGGTGGATGAGGCTCCAAGGACCATGTTGTGAAGGATTTAAATGCCCCAAACCATAGGTGAATAGTGGAAAAATGGAAGCTTAGCAATATACCTAACATTTAACACTTATTCATTTGAATTGAAATTGGAATTGGCATAGCATAAGTAAATCTGGAAATACTTGAAAATTAATTAGGTCAAGATACATACCTCATTATGAAATTGATTTGGAAATACCTATTTTCTAAAGTCTGTATGAAGTTTCAGAAGATTCTACAACCAGATATGTGATAAAAAAGCCGAGAAGGAGAAAACCCAGAAAAGTTTCATCTTTTCGGTAGCAGGTCGAGTTTGACCCTCTTAAAAGGTCAAATACCACATTTTTATTTTGAAGCCTGATTCTAATTTTGTTTGTAGATCCTGAAATTTTGGCAAAAAGGGTACTCAAATCTGTCCTCTGATTCTCAAAACAACGACTGTAGATATCTGAAAAAGGGGTTTTTTGGGGTGTCTATATAGGGTTTTGCCTTAGTCAAATCCCCATTTTGGTGGTCTCCACCTCCACAAATATCCTATTGAAATAGAATGTGTGTGTGTATGTATTGAAAGTGCAATGCTGAGATCTAATCCTCTAGATCAAAACCCTAGCATGAATGTGTATGAAATAACAATGCATAGATTTGAATGAGATAGAAAAGCATACCAAGCCCCCAAGGATAAAGTACTTCTACCAAACTCACAATCCATAATTGTTACCCCATGATTGAATCTTTGAATGCTTGAAAGTTGATGATGGTGGATCAAGGAAGAAAGGATCTCTCTTGCTCCAAATATGTGTTCATAAAGATGCTTGATGTCAACAATGGCTTGATCTTCTATATCATCCCCTTGATACCCTACATCTTCACCATTCCTTGCTTTCTTGAAACCTTCTTGCTCACAAAAATTGATGGAGAGATGTGAATAATGGATGCTGGATCAATCACCTTGCTTGAGAGTGCTTGAGTTTGAAAACTTGATTGAGAAAATGAGAGAGGAAGGCCTCCTTTTATAGTGATCTAGGGCACAATCCTCTAGAGGGGCCACCTTGGAGAATTAAATCCAAATTAGGTCCTAACCTTTAGAAAATATACCTAGATTAAATGCAATTAGAGGATTTACCATCCCGAAACCTAAAATGGCCAACCCGAAGGCGGGAAAATAAATATTCCGAAAGCCCGATGCCCAAAAATCAAGGATTCTGGAAATTTGAATGAGGGGGGAAAAATTAAGGTTGGACCTAACCTAGTCAGGTTTGAGCTTGATCCTGACCTAGTCAAGATCAACCTCAAATTTGACCCTGTGCCTAGATCTAATCAGAATCAAGACAGGAGGTCTCAGGGATGCCCAGAGACCTAGAAATGATATCAAATCAGGACAGAATGCCAGGGATAAGCATAAAATCCTATGATGACTATGATGAAGGCTAGGAGGACCTATTTCTAAGTCCTACCTAGAAAATAGATCCATGGAAGAGGGAAATTCAGGAGAATCCTCAGGATCCTAACCCTAATTTCACCTAGAATGAAGAAGATAAGTGCAAAATGCATCCTAAATGCAAGTCTATCATGATAAATGTACTAAAAGAGGGTGCTAAACCTATCAAGATGGAAGTTATTCCATTTTAAGATCATACATTTAGCCCCCACTTTAGCTTAGATATGACACTACGTGAATATGCAAGCTAAAGTAAGAAAACATCATGGTAAATAAAAAGGATATAACTAAGTCCTTGATGTAAAGATCCTGTAGAAAACTATTAGAACCCGCAACACACAAGGTTAATGAAAATCTATAAATCACCTAAATATTACTATATGATAATTTGATAAGTGTATAGAGCCCCTTATGCCCCCCCCTTGTTTCGGCTTTCTACTTCGGAAGGGTGAAACAGGGTGATAAGAAAAAACTCTATATACTCGATATGCAGAGTGTTGAAAAGACCTTTCCTAAACCAATTATAAGGATTCCTAACCTTCATAAATTAGTTTAAGGAGTTAGGTATCTGAATCACAATTCCAACACCACTGATGGTACTAATAACAGATTTACCAAACTCAAGTTATGATGAAAAGAGTGGATGTCTGTCTAAATGCATAAGAAGAGAAAATCCAAGTTTACCCTAATGAAACCCTAATAAAACCCTAATTTGAAATTTATAAATAATTAAAAGAGAGAAATACTTACTCATTCTTACCATTCTTAGATTTGAAATGAGGAAGCAAGATGCCGAGAAGAGAGGAACTTTGAGCGACATGCCTGGAGACTCTGAGACACAGCCTGGCTACCAGACGGTCACTACCTAAGGTGAGTTTATTGTTATCCTCCTTTGTACTTTCCAAATTCCTATTTTTTATAGGCAAGGTCAATTTTTCCCCTTTTAGGTCGACCCTGACCCATTTAGGTTGACATTGACCCATCTAGGTCAACTTTGACCCATGAAAGTCGACATTGACCGGAGAGTTTTTGTTAGTTTTTGAGATGAGGTCAACCTTGACCCAAAAAGATCGACCCTGACCCAATAAAGTTGACATTGACCTAGTAAGGTTGACATTGACCTAACTGAGATCAACTTTGACCTAGTTTGGTTAGTTTTGCATATTTGATGATGTAGATGATTGATATGATCTTTGTTTGCGTTTGTAGGACCTAGTCTGCTTTCGAGAGCATCCTTTTGGGGAATTGCTAGTGAAAGTCAAGGAGAGACTATCCGAGCTTGATGATGAGGGGATGCAGTTACTAAGGGATGTGGGACTATACTAGGTATTAGTCCTTTAATAGCTCAGAGTACACTGAGCCATGCTATCGGCTCTGATAGAGAGGTGGGATGAGGATACATGCTCCTTCCATCTTCCCTCTAGTGAGATCACAGTGACCTTAGAGGATGTCTATAGGATCCTATAGCTTCTAGTCTGAGGGGAGACCATTAGACTTAGAGCAACATGTGGTTTTTAGGAGATCCATGCAAACATAGAGTATTGTACAAGAGTGCATCCACTGATACAGACCCAGTCAGATCAGATCCTACTATCTTCTGTACTGTCAGTCCCTACACCTTTAATACAAAAGGTGATGTTGTGTATAGTAGCCTTGGTTGTGTTACCCAACTCAAAGGGTACCATATTTTGTTCACCTCTAACACATCTCATATGGAGGATGGAGAGAGAGAGGACCATGTTCTCATGGGGTCACAACATGCTAGCTTAGCTATACCAGGAGTTGGGTCAGCTAGTTAGATATCAGCGGGAGAGTTTGTCAACATGCACAGTTCTAAAGATATGGATTTTTGAGCATTTCACATGTACACATCCACAAGGAGTGCCAGTGATGGTAGATGCAAGCACAGTGAGAGCCTTTGCATATCCTTTGAGAGATGTTTGGCAGTTTGGGGATATGCTCTATTGGAGAGTACATCTAGACTGTATTGCCAGCACCGATGTGATATGGAGACCCAACTACTAGATGATAGAGTGGCCTAATACATGATTCCAGATGAGACATTCATAGTAGCATAAGCTACTAGAGGGTCATTAGAGTCATATAGTGATGCCCTACTATTATGATCGGGTGATGAGACAGTTTGGCCTGTTACATGGAGTCCCTAAGGTAGTACCTCGCTATGTTCATCCAATGAGATACTATCAGAGACCCGGTGCCATATGCTAACCATTGATAGAAAACATAGAGGATAGCAATGAAGAGGAGATAGAGGATATAGAGGTACCATCAAATGTAGCCTATTCAGGCATGAGCTAAGATTACATCAGATACTGGAGTTTGGAGGGGACCCATCCTATCTTTCCCGAGGATTATCCTACAGGTGATCCAAGCTTTACAGAGGGGACACATCGAGATAGTGGAGCCACCGAGGAGGATGAGGATATTAGAGATGAGGAGGAGCACATCTTTGAGGAAGATCCCATGGAGGAGGAGAGAGCATAGGAGAGGGCTGAGGACATGCCCCTGGGTGGTGATACTGGTACAGATATACCTATTACTCATGCATCACCACTGAGATCACGATGGCCCCCACGGCCCCACACAGAGACCACCACTGAGACTAAGATATAGTGAGCATGGAGAGAGTAGTCACTCCATGTCCCCACCATCTAGGCACTTTAGTGATGTCCAAGAGGGAGACCCAGGTATGAACTTGAAAATATATGATTTACATAGACAGGATACTAGACTAATAAAAAATTTTCTTTCTAAAGCTAGCGTAGCGGAGTGGAGGATCTTTGTATCTGAGATTCTCAAGGATACCATTATATCCTACCGACTACCAGCCGATGAGTGAGAGTCTTCTATTGGTCATAGAGATCCTGACAGACATGCTGGCATCTTTGTATCTATCCAGCGAGAGCTGAGAATGTGCAAAGAAAGAGAGGAGAAACTGATGGCAGAGGTACAGAGTCTTTGAGGATGTGTACAGGGTATGAGCATATCCAGGAGCCATACACAGACACACAAATCTTCATCTTCCCATCACAGAGTAGAGAGATATGGGAGTCATCTGCCATTAGAGCGACATAGTGATAGATGTAGTGATAGATAGGGCCATTGGCCACTTATGTATCAAAAGCTTTGAAAACTATTTTTTTTTTATGAATGAAAAACTTTCTCTACTGATTAGTTCTATGTTTGATTACTATGCTTTCATCAATATAAAACTTAATAGAAAGAAAGAAAGAAAGAAAGTGCATAAACATATTCAATATATAATTTTTACTAAAACTACATAACCTATAAAATAATTTTTTATAAGGAATACATAAATGCACAGGGAACAAATGAGATTAAGGGTAATAATGTTTAAGATGCATAATATTAATGGGTTCTTTTAAATAAACACCATCCATATCAGCAAGTTTGTAAGCACCTGAACCAAAGTCTTCAATAACAACAAAAGGTCCAAGCCAATTAGGGCTAAATTTTCCTTTTTCACTTGGTAAAGCATTCACATTCCATTAATTCTCATAAAGGACTAAATCACCAACCACAAATGTTCATTCAATTACCTTATGATTGTATTGTTTCTAAAGAGATTTATGATAAGATTTTATATGTTCTAATGCATGTATTCATTGTTCATCCAACATTTCTAATTCTTGTAAATGTTGTTCATGAAAAGTATCTTTATCAATTATCCCATGAAACAAAATTCATAAAGAAGGTATTTCTAGTTCCAAAGGCATAATAGCATCAGTACCATAGACAAGGTTGTAAGGAGAAGTACCCGTGGTAGTACGAACACTAGTCCTATAGGCCCATAAAGCATAAGTCAATTGAGTATGCCAATCTTTCGCATGCTTACTAACTATTTTTCTCAAAATTTGTTCAATAATTTTATTTGATGCTTCAGCTTGTCCATTAGATTGAGGATAGTAAGGAGTTGAAAATCGATGTTGAATCCTATATTTCTCCAAGAATTTCACAACTTCTTTGTTTTTAAAAGATGTTCCATTATCCGAAATTATCGTCGAAGGAATACCAAATCTTGTTATGATATTATTAAGGATGAAATCACAAATGACATCTGCCATTGTTAAATGAAGAGGGATAGCTTCAACCCACTTCGTAAAGTAATCCGTAGCGGTGAGAATGTAAGTATGTCCTTGTCGGTGAGATTTTTCCAATAAGGTCAAAACCCCAAACACTAAAAGGCCATGGAGAAAGTTTATTACGAAGCTCACGAGTAGAAGCATGAATCAAATTACTATGTTGTTGACATTGAGGACATTTCTTAACAAACATGAAAGAATCTTGTTCCATTGTTTTCCAATAATATCCCATTTGAAGTAATTTATTAACCAAGGATTTTCCACCAAAATGTCCCCCAAAAAAACCGGAATGAGCCTCTGCTAAAGCTACAAGAATTTTAGTTCTATTAAGACATTGTAATAATAATCCTTCATAAGAGTGTTTGTAAAGTGTATCTCCTAAAATGATGTACCGTGCTGCAAGTTTCCTAATATGATTACGCATGTTCCTTGTTGCTGATTTAGGAAAAGTGCCATCCTTCAAAAAATGAAAAATATGTGAATACCATTCATCTGAATGCAAGTTAAAATAGTCAGAGGTAAAATTATCAAAAATTGCAAGGCATTTAAGAGTTTGTATAGTAAATTGAAAGTTTTCCACATTGTTCTCGAGACAAACCAGGGAAGCTACACTGGCCATGGCGTCTGCATGTTGATTGTCCTTT
Source organism: Chamaecyparis obtusa (assembly GCA_027943335.1). Lineage (NCBI taxonomy): Eukaryota > Viridiplantae > Streptophyta > Pinopsida > Cupressales > Cupressaceae > Chamaecyparis > Chamaecyparis obtusa. The sequence continues at coordinate 15,759 of BSBK01005255.1, forward strand.
CTAGGTAAAGTCTGAATCATATAAGAGGAGAATTGTGAAAGCACATCAAGAGCTAAATCTCTATATTGTGTCATTTTAGCATTTTTAGTCTGATATCCTCCTTTAATCTATTCAACTATTAGTTGTGAATCTCCATATATATGTAAATGTTTGATATTGAGGGATGAAGCTGCTCGTAGTCCAGCTATAAGAGCTTCATACTCTGCAATGTTATTAGTGCAAGGAAAGGTTAGTTTATATGATAAAGGGATGGGTTTTTTTGTAGGGGGAATCAAGATGATACCCACACTAGAACTTGTCTTACATTTAGATCCATCAAAATATAATTCCCAAATATCCTCCTATTGAAGAGTTAGGATATTATCATCAAGAAATTCTATAGAAGTAAAACTTTCATCTAGGTAAGGACAAGGAGCTTTGGCTAGATAATTTGTCAATGCTTGTCCCTTAATAGATTTCTAAGAAATAAAATTAAGATCAAATTCTGTAAGCAACATCACCCATTTTGCCAACCGTCCTAAGAGATCAGTTTGTGAGAAAAGATGTTTCAAAGGATCAAACTTAACAATCACATTAACTTCATCATTTATCAAATAATGCCTGAGTTTCTAACATGCGTAAACTACAGTGAGACATTGTCTTTCTAACTTTGTATATCATGTTTCATAATCAAGTAAAGTCTGACTAATGTAATAGATAGGTCTTTCTTTATCATTATCATCAATTTGAGCTAACAATGCACTCACAGCCCATGGAGTCACTGAAGTGTATAATTGAAATGGTTTATCAAAATTTTTAGGTTGCAAGATAGGAGGATTCACAAAATACTCCTTAAATTTCTCAAAAGTTTGTTTACACTCCTCATTCCAAGAGAAAGTGGTATCCTTTCTAAGCAAGGAAGTAAAAGGAATAGTTCGGTCCACTAAATTAGAAATAAAGCTACGAATAGCTTGTATTTTTCCTTGTAAGCTTCGTAAATGTGAGATATTCTTAGGAGGAGGCATATTAATGATAGCTTCAATCTTTTCAGTATCTACTTTGATGCCTCGCTTAGAGATTAGATTATAAATCCTAATAATTTACTAGAATCAACTCCAAAGACACATTTCTTAGGATTCAATCTCATATTATAACTTCTAATCCTTTCAAATATATGTCGTAAAATAGTAACATGATCCTCTCTTTGTATAGATTTTTCCAAGATGTCATCCACATAATCTTCAAGGATCTTATGAATGTAATCATGAAAAATCAAAGTCATAGCCTGTTGATAAGTTGCTCTTGCATTTTTTAATCCAAAGGGCATCATGACCCAACAGAAGGTTCCCCAAGGTGTTATAAATGCAGTCTTAAATTGATCTTTAGGGGGGATAAAGATTTGATTATATCCCAAAAAACCATCCATAAAAGATAACAAGGCATGGCCTGCTATTGAATCCACAATCATATCAATATTAGGTAGCGGGAAATCATCCTTTAAGGATGCCTTATTTAAACCTCTAAAATTAGTACACATCCTTATCTTATTTTCTCCTTTTGACACAGGCACAATGTTTGAAATCCAATCTGACTAATCAATAGAATGGATAAATCTAGAATCCAATAATTTTTCAATTTCACCTTTAACTAATAAAGCAATTCATGGGTTCATCTTTCAAATTTTCTATTTCATAGGTTTCATATTCAGCTTTAAAACAATGTTATGAGTAACAATCTTAGAATCTATACCCGGCATATCAGAATATGTCCAAGTGAAGATATCCTTAAATTCAAGCAAAAGGGAAGCTAAGTGATCATGTTCATCCTGATTCAAACATTTCCCAATTTTTATCATCCTTTCAGAATCGTTTTCATCTACTTGAATATCAATAGTTTCAGTAATTAACAAATCACTTCTTACCGAAGGATCCATGGGTAAAGGGAGAATATCATGTTCTTCATGTTTGCCAAAATAATCATTGGTTTTCAAATAATAAGGCTTTCCTCATTTGTGATGAAACTTAGGTAAATCTTCATAAACCCCTAAAAATTCCATTAAGGCTTCATCTTTAGGAAAAATATCCAAAGAGGAAGATTGATTAAGGTCAATAAGTAATGGGTTAACCAACTTCAACTATTCACTATAGATATTATTAACATTAAGAGGAAAATCCGATGGTTTTCTATAATGATTGAATCCTAATCCATATGTATGACCATAAACTTCATTATCCAAAGGTACTTGTATACCTTGTTCGTATTTACCACATCCTTTTCCATTAAATCCTAATTTTTTTAAGAAAATGATAACCAGGACCATATCGATCAGTCATGTCAGAGGGAGTCCAAGGAGTGGTGTATGTCACACTATCATAACAATTGGGCTTTATAGTTTCAATCATTTCATTAAGCGAAGCGGCAACAAAATTACTTTTTAATTCTTTAGAAAGTGGCGAAGAAATAAACACTTTTTTCTCAAATTCATTTTGTTACTTCATGAATTCCAAATCAGAGACCTTGTATTCTCCAATAAATGTAGGATTAAAATCCAATGTCCCCCAATCATCCTCTTTCAAAGAAGAAGAAGACGGGGCTTCTTGTTGAATCTCAGGTTATTTTATCTTAGATTGTTTTATCTCTGATTATTTTTCAATCTCTTTACTAGGTTGAAGAGGTTCAAAGATTTTGGCATATTCAACATTTAAGCAAGGGTTTGGGGCATCAACCGCATGTAATGTATACATTAGATTGTTATAGATGAATCTAACCTTGTGATGAAGAGTAGAAGGAACTGCATGCATAGTATGTAACCATGGTCTTCCTAAAAGAAGATTATAATTGAGAGGTCCAGGCATGACATGAATAGGAGTATTTAGAATAACTAGACCAACTTTAACCAATAAGGTAATAATGCCCAAAGTTCTTTTCACAATATTGTCAAATCCACGTATAGGAACATTATCCAATTGAATAGTAGAGAGATCAACCTTAATTGCCTTGAGCATATCCATGCTACAAATATTAAGTCCAGATCCATTAACAATTAAGGTTCTTCGAATGATACTCTGATCAATAGAGATAGCCACCATAAGAGCATCATATTGATTCTACACCTCTAGGGAAGGTAAGTCATTATCAGAAAACACAATAGGAGGTACATAAGGCATAGTATGCATACAATCCAAAATAGAATGAATGTTCTCTTGATTAGGAGGTGAAGCAGGAAGAGTAGATAAAGCTTTTTGCAATGCCTCATGATATGTCGGGGAGGTTTGAAGTAATTCCCATAAAGACATCTTAGCAGGAGTAGCACGTAATTGGTCAACTAAGTTGTACTCGTTAAAGGTAGATGGATACCTAGGTGCTTGAGGAAGCATAGGTTGAGAAGAAGGTAAAGAAAATGGAACAGTAGGTTGAGGGTTATTCCATGTGCGATAAGCATGTGAAATGGAATCAGTGTTATCAAAGAAATCCAAAGGATCTCTAGGTTTACCCTTAATTGTTATACGAGGATATCCTTTTACCATCATCAAAGGTGTAGGATATATCATTTTAGGTTTATCAATGTTGCAAATAGTAGGACATGAAGATAACCATGCACACACCCTATGGTAAAGGTCAAGTTGAGAGGTTGTGGAGGAGAGTGAAATAGGAATAGGATCCATGGAGATCATATTCGAACCATTTTCATCCTCACTACCATGTACCTCATTAGGTAATCTATCCTCTTGTACAATAAAAGCCTCATCAAAGTACTCAAAACAAGAATCATACATGTTGAATACAAAGAAAGTACTAAAAGCATGAAAATGTAAATATTTTTGTATTTTTAAAGGAATTTTGCAATATTTTTGTATTTTGAGATATAAATGCAAGAAATCTAATCTTATAAGCATACAAGATTTAAATCTAACACCATAAAATAAAAAGTTGTCATAAACGGGTTCACCAAAATGAATAGTGGAAAAATGGAAGCTTAGCAATGTACCTAACATTTAACACTTATTCATTTGAATTGAAATTGGAATTGGCATAGCATAAGTAAATCTGGAAATACTTGAAAATTAATTAGGTCAAGATACATACCTCATTATGAAATTGATTCATAAATACCTATTTTCTAAAGTCTGTATGAAGTTTCAGAAAATTCTGCAACCAGATCTGTGATCAAAAAGCCGAGACGAAGAAAACCCAGAAAAGTTTCATCTTTTCGGTAGCAGGTCGAGTTTGACCCTCATAAAAGGTCAAATACCACATTTTTATTCTGAAGCCTGATTTTGATTTTGTTCACAGATCCCAGAAGTTCGGTGAAAAGGGTACTCAAATCTATCCTTTGATTCCCGAAACAATGACTGTAGATATCTGAAAAAGGGGTTTTGTGGGGTGGCTATATAGGGTTTTGCCTTAGTCAAACCCCCATTTTGGTGGTCTCCACCTCCATGAATAGCCGATTCAAATAGAATGTGTGTGTGTATGTATTGAAAGTGCAATGCCAAGATCTAATCCTCTAGATCAAAACCCTAGCATGAATGTGTATGAAATAACAATGCATAGATTTGAATGAGATAGAAAAGCATACCAAGCCCCCAAGGCTAAAGTACTTCTACCAAACTCACAATCTGTAATTGTTACCCCATGATTGAATCTTTGAATGCTTGAAAGTTGATGATGGTGGATCAAGGAAGAAAGGATCTCTCTTGCTCCAAATATGTGTTCATAAAGATGCTTGATGTCAACAATGGCTTGATCTTCTATATCATCCTCTTGCTACTCTACATCTTCACCAGTCCTTGCTTTCTTGAAACCTTCTTGCTCACAAAACTTGATGGAGAGATGTGAATAATGGATGTTGGATCAATCACCTTGGTTGAGAGTGTTTGAGTTTGAAAACTTGATTGAGAAAATGAGAGAGGAAGGCCTCCTTTTATAGTGATCTAGGGCACAATCCTCTAGAGGGGCCACCTTGGAGAATTAAATCCCAATTAGGTCCTAAAATTTAGAAAATATACCTAGATTAAATGCAATTAGAGCATTTACCATCCTGAAACCCGAAATGGCCAACCCGGAGGCTAGAAAATAAATATCCCGAAAGCCCGATGCCCGAAAATCAAGGATTCTGGAAATTTGAATGAGGGGGGCAAAATCAAGGTTGGACCTAACCTATTCAGGTTCAACCTTGATCCTGACCTAGTTAGGTTTGATCTTGATCTTGACCTAGTCAGGATCAACCTCGAATTTGACCCTGTGCCTAGATCTAATCAGAATCAAGACAAGAGGTCCCGGGGATGCCCAGAGACCTAGAAATGATATCAGATCAGGATAGAATGCCAGGGATAAGCATAAAATCCTATGATGAATGTGATGAAGGCCAAGAGGACCTATTTCTAAGTCCTACCTAGAAAATAGAGCCATAGAAGAGGGAAATTCAGGAGAATCCTCAGAATCCTAACCCTAATTTCACCTAGAATGAAGAAGATAAGTGCAAAATGCATCCTAAATGTAAGTCTATCATCAAGCATTTTCAAGGAAGCATTTAAGTCCTATTCTCCATCCAAGTTATCCATTGAAGATCAAGGATTCAAGCATTCAATCCATTGAAGTAATTTGGTTCAAGTATTCAAGATTCATCATCTAAACCCTAGATCTAGCCATCATGGTGGTGTGATCTTCCTTCAAGATCCTTTGTCCATCTTCAAGATCTATTCATTCTTCTCTCAAGGTGGATTCCAAGCATACAATCATGGAGGTTTGATTTACATTTATGTTATGTTCAAGCTTTCATATCAACATACTTGATTACATTTCAAATACAATTGCATATCTATTGAATGTCGTAGCTTCATTGTTAGATCTACTTCTACTACTTGCTAGCATTCTCCATTTCAATTTCAATATTAAGGTTGATTCCAAACTGAGGTTTGACCAAGGCAAACACCCCCAAACAAACAAACAAAATCCTCTTTTTCTTGTAGGTATAGGTGTGGAATTTCAGATCTGAGAGTGAATTTGGATACCCTTTTCACCGAACTTTCAGGATCTGTGAACAGAATCAGGGTCGGGCTTCAGAATAAAAATGTAGTATTTGACCTTTTATGAGAGTCAAACTTGACCTCCCTTAGAATTGGAAAAGATTTTTGGGTTTTGTAGATCTCGCAGTTTCAGTTCTAGATTGCAAAAATTAGTAGTTTCTGAGACTGTTTGATAGGGTTTTTAGTAGGTTCTTTTTCGGAGGTAGGTACCTTTATCTCTTCATTTCAACATTAGTCATTTACATTTACTCTCCATATCAATACAATTCAAATGTAAGTATAAAATATTGGTTTTGGTGTCTCTTTTATGTGCAAACCATTGTTCTAGGACCCCATCCATATTTTATCCTTTACATTTTGGTGAACCTGACGTGAAAACAATTATTTCTGAAACCCGACAACCGGTGATCCCGGGACCTTGAATTTGAACCCAGGGTCAAAGACAAGCTTAATCCTAACTAGGTCAGGGTCGAGGTCAACTTTGACCCCTTTAGGTCAACTTTGACCCCTTTAGGTCAATTTTGACCCCTTTAGGTTGATTTTGACCTTAAGGGCATAGATTTCAAGGTCTCAGTCAGAGTGAGAAACAGGAGGTCCCGGGGATGCCCAGAGACCTAGAAATGATATCAGATCAAGATAGAATGCCAGGGATAAGCATAAAATCCTATGATGATTGCAATGAAGGCCAAGAGGACCTATTTCTAAGTCCTACCTAGAAAATAGAGCCATGGAAGAGGGAAATTCAGGAGAATCCTCAGGATCCTAACCCTAATTTCACCTAGAATGAAGAAGATAAGTGCAAAATGCATCCTAAATGCAAGTCTATCATGATAAATGTACTAAAAGAGGGTGCTAAACCTATCAAGATGGAAGTGCTTCCATTTTAAGATGATACAATAGGTAAGAAAATGAAGAATGGAGAGATGGGGGATAAGGATGTACAAAATTTAAATATGGTGTGTAAGGGATGCATGAAGGAGATGAAGGCTTGTTCATTGTCCAAAGCATGCAGAGAAATTTTATTTGTATTTTAGTACCTATAGTTTTTTATGAAGGGAAAAGGTATGAAAGTGGAATGTATGTGGATAAGGAATATGAGATGGAGGGTATGAAGGGGATAGGGGATAATTATATGGAGGAGATAGATGGAATTAGATAATAGATAATGGATGGAGGAAATGTGTAGGATAATCAAGATCAATGACATGGGAAGGCGTATGGAATCAAATAGTATTATGAATGATGGATTAAGGGAATGCATATGAAAAGGAATAAAAGATGGAGGATAGGGATGTCAAGATCAAATATGTGAAAATGGATGGAATTATGTAGGAAAATGGATGGATAAGGAGTAAGGGTTATGGAAGGTACATATGGATATATGGGATGCATAGGATAGACAAGATCAAAGATGTGAAAGGAAATGATAATGAACTTAGATAGGACAATGGATGGTGGATAGGGAATTTGGATGATATTTATGGTAGCATAGTATGGATGGAGCTCGCCCCCAAGTATAGAGTGCAAGGGGAGGTGGATAAATAAATGGAAAAAACATGATATGTATGTAAAGTAGATGATAGGGAAGATAGTATGGATGGATAGAGAGAAGGAATTGCCCCCAAGTATGAAGAAAAAATAGAGGGAGGGATTATACATGATGCTTATTTTCTAGGTTTTCATCATGGTACTTGTCCAAAGCGTCTGACTACCAAGTTTTCACCATTGGAGATTTTTTTTTTTCTTTAAAAAAAATAAAAAAGTTTTGACCTTTTTTTGGAGGAATTTTAGGGAGGGAATGATAATGAAGAGATGGAAGGAACACTCAAGCATGTAGTTCCATGGATGGTATCCCTTAATTTTATTCTCTTTTTTTGTTATATATACCAAGGAACTTTGGCCATTTTCTCATAGATGTTGGTAGAATTATGGGAAGGGAGATGAAATGGATTAGGGGATGGAGGCACTAGTACATTTGAGGCCAAATTCTGATGGCCATGTGTCAGATTTTCAATGTCTATTTGTCAGAACTTTGACACATGTGTCCATTGGCATTTTTGCATTGGAAATGGTGACAGAAGTGATAACCATCGGTATTTTGACATCATTACCCATTGGAATTGGCCACATGAATAGCAATTTTAATATGTGACCGATATGTCAAAAAATGGTTTTTGCGATGTTTCGTTGGTCAGAAAGGTGATGGATATGTAGTAAATGCCGACAGGACAATCTATCAGAGGTATAGCCATCACGTCGCACATATCTGTCAGATTGGGGTTCCTTCTAATGATTTTCCTATCAGATATTTGATGATCTATAATAAACTACTGATAGGACAATCCGTCAGACGTATAGCGCATCTGTCAAAAAAGCTTTACTACCTGTCAAAAAAGTGACAGATGGGCATAGTAAAAATAACAAAGCTCAAGAGACCATCATAGTTGGTCTCCATCTTTGGTCCACATATTGAAAAAACATTTTACATTTTGTTAACTCATCAAATGAGGGGATTTGAAAGAATTTAATAGAATATTTTCATGATAACTTATATTATTTAAGTTGACGATGCACGAATTTATCAACTCCACGCACTTGTATACTACGAGCACAACCATAAAGAAGCATCTCCTCCCATGGACTACATTACTCAAGCCATGGGAGGGGATGCTTCTTTATGGCTGTGCTTGATGTATATAAGTGCGCAAAGTAGATAAATTAATTCATTGTCAAACTAAAATAATATACGTTATACATGAAAATATCATCCATTAAATTCTTTCAAATCAGTGCATTTGATGAGCTAACAAAATGTAAAATGTTTTGTCAGTATATGGACCAAGGACAAAGACCAACTATGATGGTCTCTTGAGCTCTGCTATCTTTAGTCCTAGCTACTGGGTAAGGGCTGGAAGACTTATACTTGTTGATCATTGAGAATAATCATCGCCTTGCCTTTATGTACACTGCACAGTATCCAATATAAGAGAAGGCAGAAAATATGAATGGATAAAAGAAATGAAAGATACAATAAAATTATCTTGTTGTTTACCTTCTCATAATTGATCCCAGTCTCGCAAAAGTAATTTTATACGATCACTAGCACATTTCGTGCATGGATGAGAAATAATATCCAAAGTTTCTAGATTCTGAGAAGAGGTATAAGTGGAGGCCAAAAAAGGGATATTTGTGAAGGTTTTATAGACGTAGTACTTAATCATCACCTCTACACTGGTACTCAATCTAGAAACCCTCTCTAGAAAATCTCCACAAAAATCCCTTCTGGCCTCCACTGCATATATGTCTTCTCAGTATCTAAAAACTCTCCATCATTGATTCCCGTCATTTTTCACCATCTCCGTGGAATGAGACCTTAAATTATTGATATTCTCTTTATTTTGAGAATAGTTTAACATTCTCTACTTAACAGGCCCAACCATATGAAGGTGGAAGCTCATCTGGCCCCTCCTAGGAGCCTCTTATGACCCTTTACGACATTTTAAGACCTTTAAGATGTGTATTCTTAGGGGTCGTAAATGGTCGTAAAGGGTCATAAGGGGTCCCGGGACACAACAACTAAGAAACATAAATGTAGGCATCATGGTCACAAGTTTTTGGAGACAACATAATTGAGTGGTATACCCAGACGATGCAAAGCAACCACTAATCCTCTGGAACCAGAGGAGTAGTAGTTGCTTTGCATCATCTGGGTATACAATTCAATTATTTTGTCTCCAAAAAATTGTGACCATGATGCCTACATTTATGTTTCTCAGCTATTGTGATATCTACATTTATGTTTCTCAGTTGTCATGTTTATGTGCATGTTTTTTATGTGTTTGGGAAGACATATTTCTAGCCTGGGCCTGGATCCTACAACAAGTAGCTTCATTGCAATGAAGTAGAGATGATAGATGAGCAATTAGCTTCCCAAGAAAAATCCCATAAATGAACTATGCATACCCAAATTCTTGTGGTATCTGTGTGTACCCAAAGGATATATTTAAGCCTTACCCTTGTTGTTTCAAATATATCCTTTGGGTATGCGTAGAGGGCACAGGAATTAGGGTACACAATTCATTTACAAGATTTTTCTTAGAAGCTAATTGCTTAGCTCTCATCTTCTTCATTTATTATGAAGCTAATTGTTGAAGGATCCAAGCCCAAGCTAGAAATATGTCTTCCCATTCTGTTTAAGCCATATTCCTTGTTCTTGTCAAACTTCCTTGGTATGATAGGCGTGCTCTCTGCAGTACTCTTCTTCAATCTGTGTTCAATGATAAGCATATTCTTCTTCTTCCTAATTGTAGCTAGAGCTTCCTTTTCATTAGGATTCAAGTCCACTTCCCCCATCTAATCATCCTCGTCACCCTCAATTGCCATCCTAAGCCTTTCTTCCCTCTCTAGTTCTTCAAGCCTCTGCAAGATATCTAGATCAATAAAGTCTACAACATTGTGTCCATCCATGATCTCAGGAATATCATCTTCTTTCCACTCTTCATTTGCCAAAATATACCACTTCTTCAAGCTTGTAGAGTAGTCTCTAGTGGTTGCAAATCAATCTTATTACAAACTACAATAAGAGGCTTATTGGAAAACAAAGGTTTTATGCTATGAAATAGAGCTGCCCGTTGTGCAATACTATAACCACAGGACCCCGAAATATCAAGGAAAAACAAAACAACCACCTTCAAATGAGCCAAGGTAATAATATTGAGCATCTCTATGGTGTTCCTGTCCTCCAAGGGGTGGTCCAAAATACCAAGGCTATCAATAGACTAAATAGCTTTAGATTGTCACAGAGGCCTAATGGCTTTACCTTGTAGCCCACAACATAAAGCACAATGCTCAAAGCAAAGTACATGTCCATATTGTAGAAATGGAAAAGAAACAATAAGAAAACAAAGAAAAAAAAATAAAAAAATAATATTACAATTAAATAATCACCAATAATGATACACATAATACCTCTATATGTAGTCCACATTTAATATTTCAAATGCAAGAATGAAAGAAAACATGGAACTAAGCCCACAGTTCATAGGCCCACAAAGGGACATTAATTATAGTCATAGAAATATGATTATTTTTAAATGGAATACACCAAGGAGTACCATAAGAAATATTGACCATTTACAATCATGAACAATGAATAATCAAATAGCTCATTTTTTTATCAGCACGTGTAGTCTCTGTGTATATGAAAAATGAATGAAATATCAAGCTGAAATAAAATAGTGAACACAAATTCAAATTCAAGGCCTAATTTATCAAGAGAAACAAATATTAGGATGAAAGAAAAATCATTAAGACTATAGAAAAATCATTTGGACTATAGAAAAATCATTAAGACTAGAAAGTCAAGTTCTAGAAAAATCATTACGACTATAGAAAAATCATTTAGACTAGAAAATCAAGTTCTAGAAATGGACGGTTCTAATGCTTTGCCATTACAACAATTGAGCATTCATCATTTGGTACTTTTTGGTGTATTCCATTTAAGTTTTTCAGCTGCCCTGTTTATGTGCATGTTCTTTATGTGTTTGGCTTCTCTCCCTCGCAAGGGATACGTCGATAGGTAATTGATTTGAAAGCATAATGATTTGACATTATTTTTTTAGGATAGGCGTAATCATCCCACCAACCTTAATTAGCAACATTTTTGATATATGTCAAGTACTTATAATCAATATGCCCAACAAACAAAGACTTAGTAGTAAAAGCACGTCCTTTGGTTTACTAGTTTACTTATAATCAGTGTCCTTTGGTTTACTAGTTTAATCTGGTTTAAGAATGGTTTGTTTCATGTTTGAATGTACCATTGAATGAAGCTTGGCTATATTAAGTACAATCTTAAGACTTGTGACTCTTCAAATTCTCTTGTTTCCTTCATACCTCCAAACATGTGTACTGTGAGATTTCCTGCAACAAATGGACTTGTGATGATTTTCACAATAGTACATGTGTTGGAGGAAATCTCACAGTACTACTTAGGCAAATTTGAATGTTCATCACCTGTGCATATAAGAGTTGATCATAGAAGGTATATGCACAGGTGAAAAACATGCATATTTGACCAAGCAATACTAGGAGCTAGACCCAACAAAAAATAGATTTGTGGTGATTTTCACAATAGTACATGTGTTGTTGGGTAAGTTCCTAGTAGTGTTCAGGCAAATCTGCATGTTCATCACCTGTGCATATGAAGTGGCTCTAATGGCAGATACAATCACTAAATTTTGCATACTCCTTATTTTGTTCTGGGTTGATATTGTCAGACATGGTCTTTCTTGAATGGAATGACTCGTTACTTGTACATTGACTAGAATGTTGGTGGAAGAAGGATGATTTGTTTGCAACTTGTAGATACAGACACTGAACAACCATTTTTTCAACTCTAATTTTCTCAACACAAAGGGACATTTATCATAGCCATAGAAACATGATTATTTTAAAATGGAGTACACCAAAGAGTACCATCAGAAATATTGACCATTTACAATCATGAATAGTTAACCTAAATCAAATAGCTCATTTTTTTATCAGCATGTGTAGTCTCTGTGTATATGAAAAATGAATGAAATATTAAGCTGAAATAAAATAGTGAACAAAAATTCAAATACAAGGCCTAATTTATCAAGAAAAATAAACATTAGGATGAAAGAAAAATCATTAAGACTATAGAAAAAACATTAGGACTATAGAAAAATCATTAAGAATAGAAAATCAAGTTCTAGAAAAATCATTACGACTATAGAAAAATCATTTAGATGAGAAAATCAAGTTCTAGAAATGGACAGTTCTGATGCTTTGCCATTACAACAATTGAGCATTCATCATTTGGTACTTCTTGGCGTATTCCATTTAAGTTTTTCAGTTGCCGTGTTTATGTGCATGTTCTTTATGTGTTTGGCTTCTCTCCCTCACAAGGGATACACCAATAGGTAATTGATTTGAAAGCATAATGATTTGACAGTCTTTTTTCAGCATAGGCGTAATCATCCCACCAACCTTAATTAGAAACATTTGTGATATATGTTCTTGATCAAGTTCTTAAAGATTAAAACATGAAATAAAAAGAAGATGCAATAAAGATGACATGTGCCTTGTAGTGAGGACATTCAAGAGAGGTTTGATGAGTATTCAAATTGCTCAAAGATTGATTTTGAATTAGAAATTGGTGAAGAACATGAAGTGGTGTGTGGTGAATCTGAAGATGGAAGGAAAGAAAAGTCCCAAGTTTTGAATTTGGATAGTAGAGGCTCCTTTCCTCATTCTCACAAGTCTATAGATTTGTCACATGGATTAATCAGTAAAGAAGAGGCATGTAGCATTGGCATTCAAGATATAAAGGTTGGGCTTGACCATTGCACAAAAAAGGTGCTTTTATCCATTTAAAATTTGTCACCAGGGTATGACCATAATTCTAAGTTTATAACAGTGACATAACTCCACTACCTCAAGATATGGCAGCCTTTGGTCAAGAAGAGAACAATGATTTACATCCTATATTTGAGGGTACACATGGTTCAAGCATTGGACATGATGGGAATGATACAACTCATCATAATTAATAAAAGAACTCTATCCAACATTAGGGTACCCACATATCAAAACAGTATTGGTATTTGGGTCTAATCTGCATTTAATCTACCAATTACTAATTGATTAAGCATATTATTACTATGCTTAACATTCCATTTAAATGCATTTAACACAATAAACAAATTTACAAAACTAAACCAATGGCATGTTTACAACATAGGTGTAATAGAACTCCCAACAATTCTTAAACATACTTTATCTGATATGATGAATTCTTAAACAATTAAGGTTGGAGTAGACATAGTTATCACACACTTTTTTGTGTGGTACAAGGAAGATTTGGCTAGGTCAAATCTTCCTTCCTGCTAGTAGTCTACATAATTAGACCTTTATTAACAATTCATCATATCAGATAAAGTATGTTTAAGAATTGTTGGTACTAGTCCTTTGGCGTGTATTAAACATAATAGAATTTTCAGCATATTATTATCATTCTATTTCTTTATTGTAAACATGCCATTGGTTCAGTTCTAATCTACTGGTGTCGTGCCCTAGCCCATCCTTTATATCCATTATTTGATGTTATTGGTGCTTGTGCTCAAGGATGATTCACTATTTTGAAATGTTGACTGTGGTTATCAAATGGAAAAAATAGAAATTGTCAATCACATAGCATTTCACTATTGTATGAGTGGATTGTGTAGGAACAATTAACATTAAAAAAGGAGAAAACTCCTCAACACATCTTGGAAACCATTGAATTCAATAATAAATGAAACCTAACACCAACACTATTCCTTCCATTCACTTCTACCAAGAATAAAGCATTTAATCCATTCAACATTACATATATTCATTAGGTAGTTACATTTCCTGACTTTGTACAAGAACAGTCACGACCAAAATGATCAAAAGTAATTTCACCCTTGCACAAGCTATTCCAAACTTCAAGTAAAATGAGAAATATGCTATATCAAATCATTCATATTCATAGTAACCATTCAAAGGATCATTTTTTCAATGAACCCTCTGATTGTGCCCCTGCAACAGAGAAAGGAAACCTCAAAATAGAGAAAGGAAACTTAGTAAAACTAGTCTATGCCACTATTTGTGAGGGTACAGTCATGATAAGTGCCTCTCAAACCTCTCCAAACATGTAAGATTGTCTTTAAATACTTTATTGATATCTTCTAAAAATTAACCAAATCAAACCTACATTTGAATCCACACACAATAACCCAAAATGAAGGGTTTTGTATCCTCTAATGAATCTCAGTCACTGGTAATGCATGGACTGTAAAACTAGTAGTCTCCAAAGCATTCAATAAGTGAATATGAATGTTTGAAAACTTTCCTCTCAACTTCTCCAACCACTCCTAATCGGTTAGAGGGATTAGTTGAGTGTTTAGACACTAAAACTTCTCATGCAACTCCCAAAATTTAACATACAAAATAAAATTAAATCCATTTATGAATTAAATCCAGTATGCCAAAGGACTAGTCCCTATAATTCTTAAACATACTTTATTTGATATGATGAATTGTTAATAAAGGTCTAATATACAATGGTCATGCTAGTAATATAAACAAACACGAATCCAAACATTTCAAAATAGTGAATCAATATCCTTGAGCACAAGCATTTTAATTGATCATGAATGCTCACTGAAATGACCGCATTCTAGCATGACCATTGTATATTAGACCTTAATTAACAATTCATCATATCAGATAAAGTATGTTTAAGAATTATTGGGACTAGTCCTTTGGCATACTGGATTTAATTTATAAATGGATTTCATTTTATTTTCTATGTGAAATTTTGGGAGTTGCATGAGAAGTTTTAGTGTCTAAACACTCAACTAATCCCTCTAACTGATTAGGAGTGGTTGGGGAATTTGAGAGGATAAAGCACGGGCTAGGACATGACACCAGTAGAATGTGGTCATTTCAATGAGCATTCATGATCAAATAAAAAGCAATGCATTTGAAATTTGCGGTCGAATATGATGCCAGATGCTTGAAAGACATTGCCCGTCAAAGATACCAATCAAAGATGAAGAAATCACATACCTTCTCTTGCACTCAGCTTTCACAAAGGAAGATTCAATAGCCAAATCTTCCTTGTACCACATGAAGAACATGCCCTTGGTTTAGTTTAGCATGTTATTATCATATCAGATAAAGTATGTTTAAGAATTGTTGGTAAGGATAGGAATAGTGGAGATTCTAGAAATATCATAGAGGAAACAAAGTATAATACAACAGACTCGATTGTGAACACATTTACTCCACAAGCTTAAGTTAAAAAAGGAATAGATATATTAGTAATATAAGTGAGTGTGGAAGAGAGGGATGAAAGACTAGAGAATGGGGAGGATTCATCCACTTTAGCTAGGAAGATCAAGAAGATGGAGCAGGAGGACCATAATTTTAAGGGTGACATTGTGGTAGAAGAAGTATTTAAAGATATTTACATGTCCCCTATCCGTGAAATCAAGACTATAGGTGATGAAGACCATGTTGAGGATGAGGGGGTTCTTAATCAAGGAGCACCTTCAAGAACACTTCATTGCCTTTAGAAGTAGCCCACAAAAAACATTTCTAAATTTGGACCTGTCCAAAGGTGCTCTAGATCAGACCAGATTCTATCATTTTCAGTTCTCCATTGATCTCTAGTACTGAAAATAATAAATCAATGAATCTACCTGATCTTCCTTTTGTGCCTAATAGACTTATTACAATAGACTGGATCTAGAGACTGATGCCTAGCTATGCAACATGCTTAATTGTTGTAACTTCAAGACTAAAGATGATGCATGCCCAATAAGAAAAATTGAAAAAGTACTCTCATTCAGCTGGTCCATTAAACTATACTCATGACTTGAAACTTGATTATGAGCTTTATCAAAGTGTTTCAAAGAGGGAAGAAAGTTGAAAAGCCTCAGCATGGCCCCTTTTTGCTTAAAACAACATGGCATGTAGCATTCTGTGAGTACTGAGAAATAATCACTCACACTTCCCATGATTTCTATGCATATTGTCAATCATGCACAGGTCCATATCAAAAGAGTTATGACCTTTACATAGACCTTTAATGCAACCCGTGATAATATCAAACATGCACTTACTCTTATTTGGAATTCAAGCATTCAGCCCGGATAGAAAGATAGAGCAGACTTCTTTTGCAAAAAAAGACAATTAAAAATTATATGATTAAAGGATTAAAATGCCTCACAAATAACAACAATGCTTGTTGTTTACAACTTAATGTTACATCTGTAAGTGTTACAACTACTTTTGTGCTTCCCTTTAGTTTTCTTTTTATACTTCTTTCAAATAAAAAAATAAAATTTTCAATATCATATGTTGTTTATCTAATAGAATGTGCAATATTTTCAAAAATATATTTCCCATCTTTGAATAATAAGATATTAGATTGTTAATATGATAAGATGATAAGACAAACTAATTATATCATACCCTCTTTTGTATATCACAAGGACACTATTACTAATTTAATCTGCTCATTAAGAGACTAACAATTCATTGTCAAATATTTTTTCCCATTAAAATAAATTACACCAATTTTGACCAATAACCTATCATATAAAACTCATCATCAAACTACATATCATAATTCAAAGCAATATTAAAATTTATTGTATGTTAGTTTGACTTAGATGCTATGACAAAGCCTTCATTTATTAAAAATGTCTTTGTTCTGTCTAATAAAATTCTTTGTTCCATCTAATAAAATATTTTATAGTCTTGCATCAAAAATCTTGTCTGATTAGATAAACAAAATTCTAAAAGAGCCTGAATCCTTTTATAAAATGATCCGTATGAACAGTTCAAAAGAGAACCGCAAAACAACCATGAAATAGTCTACATTCATTTCCTTCATGAAAAACAAAGCAGAATAGTTCAAAAAAGAGCTGCATAACAACCATGAAACAATCTACATTCATTTCCTTGAGACAATGATCAAATGCTTTCATACTTTGGATATACGACTCTGTTGAAAACTCTAATTTTAACACATGCTGAAAGAAACATTGAAAAAGATTACAAAGTCTGGTTTTATAGTCATGAATAGCATTTTTAGTATATATTTATGCAACTACACTTCTAGCTTCAACATCATAAAATCTTGATGGAGCAGCAGATAGATTTCATTGATCAAGGAGCCTTGGATCAAAAGAGTATGGACAAAAGCTCAATGGCATGGATAGACATTTTCTGACATTGAACATAAATGGGTAAACTTCTGGCCTTATTTTCAGCTCCCCGATATCTATATCTATACAAATTATATGGCCTTGGGTTTTCTAAATTACCCAAATATAATCCCCCCCAACACAAATTACTCTAGGAAAAAAATTTATGGGCAATACAACTGCTTCATATAAAGATCTCCAGTTTTCATCATGCTCATCAAACTCATAAAAAATCAAAGCATTTGTATATGTTGGGAGTTGGCGTGGCTCAACTTTACAAACCATTATCATCTGACCTTGTACATAACAACTCCCAAGCTCTGGTGCAGTATCTGATATTGGGCTGTATAGATGTTGCCCAGGAAAGCCCCAACTTATTATTCTATATACAATTATAAATTTTTAATTCTGTATTATTAGCATGAAGGACCTTGCAGGCCTTAAGGGGAGCATTGCTAAAATGACACCAAAATCCCATTTTCCCCCTGAATTGGTGTTTGGAGCTATGAAATCTCAAATATAGATATATTTAGACATGTTATGACTTTAGTAGTCACTGCATGGATCTACATTGTTGGATCCATGGTCATAGAAGATTTGTAGATCTTCTAGACTGAAACAACTTTATGGAGTTGCATAGATTTTTGTGTTTTGTATAGTATAACTTGTGACACTTAGATGATTTTGTCACCATTGCAATCAGAGAGAATTTGTAAGAAGAGTATTGGAGCTAAAGGAGTGAAGTGATTGAACTACCGTGAGAAAAGATCTTTATAAATTTAGAAGGTGAACCCTAGCTCTACAACGTTGCGGTGAAGGTATTTGTGAAACCCTACTTTAATCTCGCACAGTTTAATTTCTAGAAGTGTGTTAAGAATGGAAGCACCCAAGGTGTTTTATATTAAGGATATAACAAGGTATAATTTCAAAAGACACCCTCATAAGTCAAGTGAGGATGATTCTAAAGGCACGTTCTCACATATGCTTCCTGGTGTACTTCATGTAGAAGATATTAGGGCATACATACATTGTAGGTATGAGGAGATAGGTTTATGAGAAATTTACAAGGACTTGGAAGAAATGTATGATGATGATGAACTATTGAAGCTTGAATATGCATTTTTGGATGATCTAGGGATCATAAAGTTTGTATAATTTCACGAGTTTGATGAAAATAAATGGATGGAGATTACACTAAGCCACTTCCATGATCAATTCTTTTGGCTTGGAGGTAATCCTATTAAGATCACTAGTGAAATGATTCATGATATCACTGTATTGCCTAATAAGGGCTATAATCACCTAAAAATGGTCTAGCTAAACTAGATGCCCTAAATCTAAATAAAATGATCAAATCAATCCCAAATCAAGCTAATTGTAATGGTAATGCTAATTGTAGTTCCCTATTTTTAATAAGATTCAATATAATAGCATGTGAATCATTATTTAACTCAGAGATACATTACATCATAATTTGCTGTCACATAATGCTTACCAACATTGTAATAATTCATTTCCTTTATATGGGTTCCAACTATTTGTGTTGATTCCAGCAACCTCCCATGTACTGATAAATGTCTTGCTTAATTTATATTATCCAATCTCCTCTCATGAATAAATTATTAAATATTCATTTCTTAGATTCTCTCAAATCGATTCTTCCTCCATATATTATCCCCTGGTAGAATGAGATTGGTTTCCAATTTATATCTTGTGCGGTGAGAATGGGTGTAATTGGAGAGACATGTTTGTTCAACTTCATTCCTATTCATAACATAGCCAGATTAGTTTATACAAATGATATTGATTAGTTTACTACCTTATGTTATTAAGTGTTGTCATTATTGATGCTCAACAATATTAATCATTGTTAACACTTGATATTGAGCATTAATCCATACTTGTCTACTTCTTACCAAACCGCCATTATTGATCATTACTATTAATATTTATTGGTAATATTTGCTAAGTCCATTGATGTTCCTATTGTATTTTACCATGCATGGTAAACATTGTGTCTTTATATTGGTTTAGTTGATTGGTCATCAATAAAGACTATTTCATTACTGTCACATAAATGATCAATATCAACTAATCATCCTTCCTCAATGTCGTGACTTACTTGGATGAAGTTAATAGTTAATTATTCTTCTCTATTGATAAACATATTTGGTCTAAGTAAACTTTATTCTTCATGACAATGATAAGGATTATATTGTATTGTTTCTTCATGATAGTAATCCTTCTATCATCTTGCTCTACAAATCTACTGTAATTTTATTTCTTTAAAGACTTCTCAAAATTGAAACACTTAATGTTATATTATAATTTATTATTATTTACTTATTTATTTTTATAGTTTAATTTTATTTATTATTAAATCTTACTTTTGAGAAGGGACATGACATAATCCATGAATGGTATGGGTAAGGTGACCTTCATTCTTGGCCGTGACTTCAATGAAACATTGGATATAGTTGATAAGAAAGGGAGCAAGGAGATGCAGGTTAGACTAGGAGAATGAAGGGTAGGGTAGACATTTTATTGTGTATTTCCAATATGTTTGGATGTAGGGTAGACCAAGAGAATGAAGGATCACTCACTGATTGCATGATAACCCAGTTTTGAAGGGTCATTGGTTGAGGGGACAGTCAAGGTCCAAATGATTGGGCCATTGGAGGACCCTATTTCTTTGTATTAATTGCTATTAAAATTGGATGCATGGATTTCTTGTGAATTATCAGCTGCTATGTATCTTGCAACTACATCTATAAATCTGCATATACTTCTCTAGGGTTGTAAGCCACTTAGGGATCAAAACAGGGAAAATAAATCAAAATCATTCTTTGTCCTATTTCCTTTTAACAAAGTCTCAACTATCAATGATATAATACATTTGATGCCCTAAGATATCAATACAAATGGCGCCTAGCTAGAAGCTCATGGGCTGTCCATTCGATAACCATAGTCAACATTTCAAAAAAATTTGATAACCAATAACATCAAATAATGGAGTTAAAGCATGGGCTAGGGCACAACACCAGTAGAATGTGGTCATTTCAGTGAGCATCTCAGCAATATACAATGGCATCATTAAATGTGCCAGTAATATCAACAAATGTGAATCCAAACATTTCAAAATAGTGAATCAATATCCTTGAGCACAAGCACCAATAACATCAAATAATAGAGATAAAGCACTGGCTAGGGCATGACACCAGTAGAATGTGGTCATTTCAGAGAGCATTCATGATCAAATAAAATTAAATGCATTTGAAATTTGTAGTTGAATATGATGCCAGAGGGAGAATAGATGAAGAAATCATATACCTTCTCTCGTGCCCAGCTTTCGCTCATTTTCTCCCACTCCTTTTCTCTCCAATCGAAATAAAAATGATTTGGGCATTTCACTTTTTTTTTTCATCTATAACCCGAAACTGTTAGAATTCCGACGGTCAATTTAAAACCCATCAGAATACCGACACCATCGGGGCCTATTATAAAAAAAAAACACCAAATTCATAATAAAAAATTACCCGTCGGAAGTGTCTGTCGAAATTTGGCCCCAAATGTAGTAGTGAGGATAAGGAATTCTGAAAAAGTTTGGATTAAAGGGGTGGATAGGTGTGGAAGGATTGGTGGATAATGAATAGTAAGATGGAAGACTTGTGACTAAATAGATGAAGGATATGGGAAGATCATCATTGACACACATCATGAAGGGTGGTAGAGTAGTAGAGGAGGGGATTTTGAAGGAGATGGAGGAGAAAGCCTAAATTTTGGGACGTAAGGACCCAAAATAGATGAAGGAAATAGTGGACTTAGGCTAGTGGATTTTGGGACATAAGGACCCAAAATGGAGTTGGAAGATGGAGGATTGAAGGATTTATGAGTAAAGGAATCTTGTGAATTAGCAAGGTTGGATGCCAATTTAAATTAAAGGGGTGGATAGGTGTGGAAGGATTGGTGGATAATGAATAGTAAGATGGAAGACTTGTGAATAAATAGATGAAGGATATGGGAAGATCATCATTGAAACACATCATGAAGGGTGGTATAGTAGTAGAGGAGGGGATTTTGAAGGAGATGGAGGAGAAAGCCTGAATTTTGGGATGTAAGGACCCAAAATAGATGAAGGAAATACTGGACTTAGGCTAGTGGATTTTGGGACATAAGGACCCAAAATGGAGTTGGAAGATGGAGGATTGAAGGATTTATGAGTAAAGGAAGCTTGTGAATTAGCAAGGTTGGATGCCAATTTGGAATTTTCTTTGAGATGCATTGCTTCAATGAGTATCTTAGGAATCCACATGATTTTTCATTTTTTCATTTTGGGCCTTTGCGACCTTTTGAAATTTTCTTTATTTTCAATTATACTTTTATTTGATTGAACATGTCTTTTAAATGAGACATGTTGATCCTTGGATTCTTGTGGATTTTTTGCTTTATGCATTTTATCTTTCATATACCATGGGCTTACATTAGCCATAGTATAGGTGCATGAGGATGGATGATATGGAGAGTTTATGGAAGGAATGATGGAGAGTGAATGTTGGAAGGAATTCAAGGATGTGTGCCTTTGTTGACCTTCATAAGGTATTTGAGGTGATGAAGTGTTGGAATTGGATATGACAGATGGATGTATTTAAGGACCCAAAATGGATGGAAGGGATGAAGGGTTTAGCATTGGAATATAAGGGCCCAAAATGGAGGTAGGTGAGGAATGGATGGAGTTTTGTATATAAGGACCCAAAATGGATGGAAGGGATGAAGGGTTTAGCTTTGACGATGGGGAATGAGAAATTTTGAGTTTAGATGGAGGGATTTTGGATATGGAACACATGGAATTTGTACCAACATCTTGAGACATTGTTTCTTCAATGAGATCCATATTATTTTGAACACGATATGTGAGTCCATGTGAATTAGGAGGAGAGGTGGAAGGAATAATAAGATCTTGAAGGAAGCCATGTTGGATAGAGGGGGAGGAACCAAGTTTATATGTATGGGGTTTGTATATGGATTGGATAGGTGTGATGGGATCTTGTGGAGGACTATGATCATGAGGGGGATTATGAACATGAGGGGTATTAGGAGGAATAATGGTATCTTGAGATAGATTGGGATCATGACATGGAGATGAAGGGGTGCTTTGATCTTGACTTTGGATAGGATTATGTGGTGGAGTGGAAGGGATGATTGGATCTTGAGATGGATGGGGATCATGAAAGGGTGTGAAGGGGATGGAATCATGAGATGGAGATATTTGATCTTTACATGGAGGAGAATTAGTAGAATGGGTACAAGAAATATCTTTATGAAATGGAAGGGGAGTTGATGATAAGCCTTAGGATAGAAAGGGCTCATTAATTGAGGTGGAGGGGATGTATTGATCTTGATTAGGAATGAGACTATGAGGTGAATCAAGAGGGATAAATGGATCTTGAGATGAACACTTTGATCTAAATGGGAATAAGAATCCATGCCAACATGCATTTGGACAAGGTCTTGACATATATCCAGACTTGTGAGAATGATGTGATGGAGGGGTTGGGATCTTCAACTTCAATCTCTCTTTTGTCAATAAGGTCTTGGACAAAATTTTTAAACTTTAACCACTTCTTGATATCATGATGCTTGTTGCGATGATAATCACAATATTCATTTTCCTTATACCAAGTAAGTTTGGGTTGAATCTCATCAAAGGGAATTGTTTTTGAAAATACCATCATTTTTTGGTCAACAAGTAGGTGGAATATGACATTGAGAGGGTCAGCAAGGGGAGTATATTGTCTAGCTTTGGATGATTGTGCAACTCTAGAAGGTAGAAATGATGTGGGTTTTGGAGGATTAGGAGTTTTGGAGGTTGAGGATTAGGTAGGGGATTGGGATGATGGTTTTGGACACCAAGAATAAAATTTAGGAGATTAGGTGGAGGATTGGGGTTGGATGAAAGATGAGGATTATGGATTGGGATAAATGCAAGGCATATATCTTCAAACGTTTTCTTTTGACCCCCAGTTTGTAAACTAAGGATAATATTTTTAAGCTCTTCCATTTCTTGGGAAAGGTTAAGCATGTGAGGGGCATCATGTGGGTGATGGAGAGAATCATGTGTGGATGGAGGATAATGAGGTGCATTTCCCTTATCAAAGGTAGAGGAAGAATAAGGAATGTGATATGGATTGGGATTGGATATGACTTGAGGATTGGGATTTGGAATTTGAAAGTCCTCAACCATTTTGTGAAACCAATGCATGTTCATGATGCTTGGATAAGAGGTTTATGGATTTGAATTAGAAGATGATGCAAAGGATGAACTTACGACTAGGAGAAAGTTTGGATTTTTTTTTAAAAGGGAAGGGCCTAAAGGATTTTGATCAAATTGGATGATGGATTTGATTGATTTAGATGGCAAGGCATCAAGGTTCGATTTGATTTGATTTGATTTGTATGATTATTAAAGTACAAAGATTATGATGGCACTCCTAAGACAAAAGTGGAAGATTAGAAGATGCTATGGATAAGACTTGGATTAAGAATGGATGAAGTGGAAGGATAGATTAGGGATGTTTGAAGACAAGTGGAATAGATGATGTGATTATTTTGGATGATGGGGATATACAGATTGAATTAGAACTTGGTTAGAATGAAGTTGACAAGTGAATTGGATTAGGATGATGATGATGTGACTAGATGAGAAGAAAGATGAAATGATGAGATTAGATTAAGAAAGTTGAATGATTAGGAAGATGATGACATGATTAGGATTATTATGAGGACCTTGATTTTATTAGGCAAATTGATTTGGTTTAGGGTCCTAAATGATGGATAAAGAATGATTAGGATAATAATAATGAGGAGGATGATTAAGAATGATTAGGAGGTGATTAAGGATGACTAAGATAAGATTTTGAAGATGAAAGAGGATTAAGATGATTAGGAGAAAAGTGATGATTAGAATGAAAAGGAAGATTGTGGATGATTAGATTAGATTAGGGAGATGACTAAGGTTTTTATTAATGATTATGAGATGATAATGAAGGAAGATTAAGAGATTGGAACTGATGTCAGATTGGTTAGTCTGATGGAAAGAACTGATTATCACTCTTATCCAAGGTATTGACTACACTAAGTGTACCTTGATCAAATAGGGAACAAACACAAGTCTAAAAAAATTCCAACAAGGGACAAAGAAACCTTGACCTGGATACTGTAATACCCCAAAAATGGGCTATAGGTTCATTAACCTCTTACATCTTCAATTCGAATGAAATCGACATCAAAGTCCTAACCTAAGGCACATATGCACATTATCGAATCCTAATTGATTATTCTTGATTCTGCACTGGGGAATATTCCTAGAAATATTCCTAATTTATCCTAATTATCTTTAATTTAATAATTATTTGGCGATAAATCCTATTTATCCTAAAGTTTGATTAATTGAATATTTTGAATATTTAATTAATCAGATTTAATACTGCCACTTAATTATTTAATTAAATTTAAGTAAATTTATTCCTAAATTGTATTATTTAATTTTGACAATAAATAAAAAATCTCATGACTAATTGATTAAATTCTTATTTAATTAATTAATGTCAATTGTCAGATTTTAATAATATAGTTTTAGAATAAAGTTTGATTTAATAATTGATTAATCCATAAATCAATTGTTTTAATTCAAAAATCAGTTAAGTTGAGCATAAATCACTTTATTTTTAAATTAATTTATAATTAAATCATGCACAATCAGAAAAGCAGTCAACTAGAAATCAACAACCAATTTTAAATTTAAACTCAACATCTGATGATGAGTTGAAATTTGATCTAAATTCTATTTTGAGTTAAACATTGCTTTTGCATGATTTTTGTGAGTTAATTATCTCTAATTTCTTGATAACTCAAAAATCAACCTGAGTTTATCAAGAGTGATTTATGGCTTTTCTCAATGCATCCTCAAGCCCTGGATTTCTATAAAATCAAGGCTCAGATCTTCATAATAATGAAACACTCAAATTTGCACAATCACTCTGGCGAATTGGTGATTGAAGGATTAAGCACTTGCAATAGGCGATTTGTGAGATCTTTCATAGTTGATCACAGTTTTTGCATAGTTTTCATATCATAGCATTCATATTCATTCATATCATTCTTAGCTTAAATCTGCATTCAAGTTCATTCATCTAGCTTAGATTCATGCAATTTTCATATTATTGCATAGAAAATACAAAAATATAGATTAATTTGCATTCATATAGTCTTTCATCTTTTTGCATTCAAATCCTTCGTTTAGGTGTTGCATTGTCACTGATCTCGATTTCAATCTGAGAACATCATACTCACACCTACTAGAAGGCAGTAAATCACCTGGTTAGCATAGTTTCAATTACTTGCAGATTTTGGTTTTTGCTAACCTCTAATGTTTTACTGAAGTGTTGTGTCCGTAGCTAGGTACAAAATTCACACACATTTTTGGTGCCCATCGTGGGGCCTTGAAACGAGTTTCCCTTCTATTCTATCAATTTTCTATCAAAACTATGATTTTTAATTTTTTGTTCATGCTTCCGTACATCCCTGTACGGATTCTCGCGTGAGATTTTTCATTGCATCGTGCAAAGTTTTGCTTGTTTTAGCACTTCCTCATGCGGGACCACATCCTTTGTCGCACGAGACTGTATCCTTCCCCGTGCAAGAATGCATCTTGACTCGCACAAGATTTTACATCCAGAGACACAAAATTTTTAGCTTTGTACTTTTAGATTATTGATTTCTGACGCTTACTATTTGTTTTTGATTTGTTTTGATTATATACTTTCAAAGACAACATAATACCAAATTGTAGAGTTTTCAGATGTATGCTAAATTCTGGATTGCAGAGCATTGGAACTGAGGTATTCTACTATGATCTGATAACACTTCGATTTGGATTAAAATGAACCCTCACGTGTCAAGCTTGTGTGACCTTTTTTGTTTTCATATCACATACTTCATTTTGGGTTATAAAACGAACATATATTTTCTTTTTGCATATCTGTTACACATAGTAAATAGGCCTTATGAACACTATTTGTGGATGATCTTGAGAGATTGAGCTTCTTTCACTTGTTTATTCGTGCAAAGCTCTTCTTGACGAAGGATCCCCTTATAGGTAGGGAGGATACTAAGATTGTCTTGCGTTCTACTAGATTTTTGAGTCTTCAACTTTTGATCGATACATTCCCTCTCTGGAGAGATTGATAGACCATAAGCGGTTGACATCATAGATATTTGTGAGATAATTTTAGTCTTAGCGTGTTGAATTAATCTGTTTGCTTGGTTTTGGTGAAGTGAAGAGGCTAGGGGATTATGCTCTACTTCCTTTTTGGATAGTACTAGAAAACCAGATCCTTAAATCTGATCTAGTCCCCCTGTGGTATCTTTTGTGAGTCACCTTTAGAGAGGGTTAACCATAGTGGATATTCCCTTAATTGGGTCAACCATGTGGATGCAACCTCAAGCGGTAATAGCCATTTTCACCGTGGTAGCAGTACCCGCTATGTAAATGTCCTTGTGGAGGAAATATTCATAGGTGTGGTCTCTTGTTGGGCTGTCAGATCTCCTTAGCATCTCCTGATTGATTAAATTATCAGACTGTGTCAAAACCCTGGTGCACCTAGATTGCAGTTCGCCCTCTTGAGATCACATAAGTTGCAGAGTCAGACCATTACTAAAAACTCTAGCGAGGCCAATTTTTCATTTTCTAGGAATATATGTGTTATTGAAAACTTTTTGGAACATACACAAGTAGCGTTTCTAGGGATTAGCACAATAAGTCACTATTGCTTGTTCATGAACAACATTGCTTTTGCCCTTGTTCATTATTTTTAGATGATTTCTTGTTTCACTTGCTTGCTATCTTGCGTGCTTGATATCTTCTTGGTTACTTGAGATGAACTATTACACAAATCTTCAAAACTGGATAGAAAAATTTGCATAACAATCTAATACTGAAAAAATTGAAAAATTACAAAATTTGAGTAAAAATCCTTTTCGGGTGTGAGAACTAAATATTTTGTTAGAGAACAGCCATCACTGTGTCTCAAAATCTGTTCCAAAATTGTCAAACTTTGTCCTTTTATCACGCAAGATTTTAGTTTTCTGAGCATTTCCTCATGTGAGATAGCATATTCTCGCGTGCAGCCTGGTACTTCCTCACACGGGGCAGCATTTTCTCATGTGAGACTGTCCCCAAATTTTCAAAACAACAAGCTAATTCCTATCAGTTGGTCAACTTTCTGTCAGATCTAATTTTTGTCTAGGGTTCGTATGCCCATTTTCCTATTGCACACTGCCTGAAACTGGATGTCTAGAGTTGAGAAACAAATCCCATAATCTATCAAACAAATCATTGTGTCAGGAACAAAGCAGAAACTAGAATGAATTTGATCATTTTCCTAAAGTGGTCTCTTGAGTCTGATTTAGTCTTTTGATTTATCAATTTGAGTCTTTTTCATCTTGTGTCAAAACCTTGTCAAAATTATCTTCAAATTTAGTCTTCTTACAAAATGGCTAAGTGTTGTGAGCTCATGCCCACCATCTTTTGGGCATCTACCCATACTACTATGGCATAGTATCCTTCATTTATGTCCGATCTAATCTTCAATCAATTCAATCTTGACAAGGTTGTGTCATTTGATCCTTTTGAATCAAGTCATTCTTCAATTGTCTTTATCTTGCTCTTTTGCTTCACCCAAGGTTAATGGTGGAAACTAGAGTCTCCTCACACAAGAAATCTAGAGAAGCATCTCATAATTTTCCTTTGTCTACTCACGTGGGTCCAACTCTTGAGAAACTCTACAATTTAGGTCTTTACAAAGATGACGGTCTTGGCAAATTTCAATTGAAAACTAGTTACATACCCCCTCCATCAACTCACGGAGGTAATCAACAATCTCTACATCAATCTATTCTAGGGAGTCCTAAAACTCCTAACATGTCTCACGGAGGGACACATCATGGGTCTTAAGGACCTCACTCTCAACATGGTATGGATCAAGAACCCACACCTTCTAAAATTGCTTGATATCAAAACAATGATGAATTCAAGAAAATGATGAGGCATTTCTTGAAAGAAGATAGAGAGGCATACTTTCTAGAGTTAGCTCATCAAGGAGATAAACTTCCTCCAAAATTTAAATTTGAAAATATCATCACGCATTAGGAAGAAACCCCTATCACTGCTATGATGAAATAGATGCATGCCATGCAAGTCAAACTTAACAAACTTGAAAAAGAAAAGGAACCTAAGGAGTTCTCCATGGAGGCTCTATGCCCTTTTCCATTCGATAAAGACTTGTACATGCCGCCATTCCCTAAAAGAGTGGAGATGCCTAAATATGATAAATATGATGGAAACTCTGATCCTCAAGATCATGTTAGAGAATTATGTACTCAATCTATGGAGTTCATGCATGAACCAACCTACCTGATGCATCTTTTCCCTCGATCTCTGGGAGGGTCAGCTATTCATTGGTTCTCGAAAATACCTCAAACTATCAAAATTTTTGAGGAGTTAATCAAACTGTTCTATCAAAAATACTCCTACAACATTCAACACCCAGTCACTATGATCAATATCTACAATCTGAAACAGAATTCGGGAGAACCATTCCTAACTTTTCTCAAAAGATGGAGGAAGAAATTTTCTCTATATGCTAGACCCATTCCAGAAATTGAGAAGTTGGAAATATTCATCAACAATCTTGTTCCAGAACTTAACTACCATTTGCAAATGTAAAATCATACATCCTTTGATAAGATGGTAGAAAATGCAATCAAAATTGAGAAAGTACTTGTGCAAAAAGGAGATATATCACTTCAAAAGGACAAGTATGAATTTGGATCTAGTTCTAAAGATAAAGGCAAAAATTGGAACAAGAACAAAGGTGTTTTCATAGATGGCATTGTTGATACTATCCGTGCCCCATCTAAGGCACCCGCTTTCAATCTCACTGTTGGCACCCAAGCCATCAAAGCTTCCGAAGCTAAATTAATAGAATCTAATAAGAAGCCATCTACTTACAAACCTTGGGCTACAGATCCTAACCACAAATTCACTCCTCTTGGAGAGTCCTTGGAATTTTCCATGAAAACTCTATTGGCTAACAACATCATTTACTTGCTTGAGATAAAAGTCTTTGATCCTGAACCTAAATCGAAATGGTGGAGAGAGAATGATTTCTGTGACTTCCATCACAATAAGGGTCATAAAAATAATAACTGCGTTCACTTGAAGCACATCATACAAGACAAAATTGATAATGGAGAAATCACAATTAACAATAATAAGAGCAATAATGATCATACAACATTCATGGAACCATTTCCAAAACATGGTAAAGAAGAATCTTCTTCTCAGCTTAATATGGGTGCTAAAGTCAATTATACCTACTCTAGAAACAATGCTGTTATCAATATGGTTGAACCATGTCTATCTGAGCATTGCAATGTCATCACAATTGTAAGAAAAGATAGAGAAAACTAATCAGCTAATGTAGTTACTTGATCACAAGCTCATGTGCATCTGCAAGGACAAATACCAGATTCATCCAATGTCCCTAAGGTGCCTTTTAATCTTTCATATGCTTCTAAACAAAAGGCTACATCTAAACCTTCAAATCCTAAAGACACGAGGCCTACATCATATAGTGTTGTCCAACAAATCCAGCATACAAATGCAAAAATCTCCATGTTTGAGCTGCTTCAGATATCTCCAGCTCATAGAGCCATTCTAGACAAAGCTCTGCTTAGATCCAATGTTCCTGATAACCTTGATTTAGATAGATTCCAAGCTATGGTTGGTCATCTTACATCTCCATAGTATATTTCCTTTTTAGAGGAAGATGATAACTCCTTGAGTCATCCGCATAACCAGCCCTTGCATATTGAAGTCTTGATCCAAAACTATCATGTCAAATGTGTGTTGATAGATGGGGGCGCTAGTCTAAACATTTGTTCTTTTAGCTTGATTACACAATTGGGATTTTCAGAAATGGCCATTGATCCTAGAAAGAAGATAACTATCAAAGAATACAATGAGCAAGAAAGATCTTCCAAGGGAACAATTGTCTTACCTATCAGAACAGGTCCAGTCATCAAAGATACTATATGTCAAGTTCTTGATCTACCTTTGGCTTACAACATCCTTCTAGGGAGACCCTGGATACATGAAATGAAAGCTATTCCTTCCACATAACATCAATGTGTGAAATTTCCTTATGAAGGAGTAGAGGTGATGATTCCAGCTGGTCTATATACAAATTTCAATGCATTGAAAGAAAGTGTTGATAAACTTGTTCCTAATAACAGAGAATCTTCCACTAAGTAGGCAGATATGGCTTCAACATCCAAAATGGAAGACATTACTAAAGAAGTCAAAATCAAAGACAATGGTATGGGGGAATACACAATGGAACCTGTCTTATCTCTCACATCTCTCTCGTTGTCCCCTAAATCTTATGGACAACCATCTAATAAAGTGAAACCTACAGCTAAAGAATCCCAAGTCATATTTAATGGAAGTTTTATCACATAACAAGTATCTAAACAAGAGTTTGAAGAAGATGAAGTTGTACTTGCATGGCTATACAAAGATGAACCTCAATCCCAGTCAGTCCAGAAATGTGACTCTACTTCAAGAAAAATTCCTCAGAAGTCATATGGACCAGGGGACAAATTGATCACAAAGATGGTATATACTGGAAAAGGACCTCTGGGATTACAAGGTAAAGGTCTTCTATCACCTCTTGACCATCATGGTCAAACCAACAAGAATACAACTGGTCTAGGATATAAGAAGAAGCCTTTATGTCTTAGCAAGAACTCCCACATGTCTTAGAACAAACTGAGCCATCCATGACAAATCAACTAAAGGAAGAAATAACTAAACAATCTAACAGTGATGATTCTAACACCACCACTGATGAGCTCATTCATTATGATTGTTTGCCTAAAGAAATAAAAGACCTCCTTGAAGCTAAAGATGATCCAGTAAAAAGAATCAATGTAGTAGAAACACAAGAACCTACTATAGAACAAGAGACAGTTGCACCACAAGAACCAACTGATCTCGAAGGCAGCCAAACAAATAAAGAAGAAGGTGGTAGTTATTCTAAAACAAATTCCCATGAGTATGAATTCAAATTAGAATCTGAGGGTAACCCTTCTTGGGGTATCCACCCTGACTTTACTCATGTTCTTAAATTTCCTAGAGGAATAGATGAAGAATCAAATGACTATGAATGGGGAGCCATTCCAGAGGAAGATGAGCTTATTACAGAAAAACATGTTGATGTTATTCACCAATATGCACCTATTCCCAACATAAGTCTAGAGAGAAATAATGAGCTTAACGAGTCTAATCCACCGATGGCTGAAATGGACTCCCACAATGACATTGAGCCTATTCACAAATTGAATGTCTTAAGTTGTAATATCACTTTCGAACTCAAGAGTCCGGTTAGGGCCAATGATGACATATCCATATCCATAAACACTATTTCCCAATCTTTCCCCACTTTAACTATCCAACATCCTGAACTTCTTGACCAAACCTCCACAAATCCGAGCCAAGGTATTTATACCTTTCCAAATGACTATGCCCTTGCTTGCTACCTCAATGCAATTGAGCCTGTGATGACTTCCATCAATGAACCAAGCATTAGCATGAAGGATTCAGACAGCAAGTATCTTATTCAAAAGAATAAAAGTAAAAATAAAAAGAAAAGGAGTTCTGAGGGTGAAAACCACTTTGTGGCAGTCTCAGAACCTACAAAAGTAAAAATAAAAGATGTATTCAAAGGTGAAAACCTCTTTGAGGAACCTAAGGATGAGATATTTGATGTCCTTCCGAGTCATTTATAGGACATATCTCCAGTTCTAATTGAGCCTACTCAATCCATCAACTTGGGAACAACAGAAGAACCATAGTTGATCCATGTAGCACAATCCTTATCAGAAGAAGAAAAGCAAAAATTTACAATATTCCTAATAGAAAAGAAGATCAATTTTGCATGGAAATATTCAGATATGCCAGGGTTAGATCTTAATCTTATAATGCACCATTTATCTATAGCTCCAGGAGTCAAACCCATTAAGAAAAAAATGAGGAAGATGCATCCACATGTTGCACTCTTGGTCAAAGCTGAATTAGAGAAACTACTAAAAGCCGGATTTATCTGAGTTATTGACTATGCTGAATGGATCTCAAATATTGTACCTATTTCTAAACTAGATAAATCTATACGAGTGTGCACAAATTTCAGAGATGTAAACAAAGCATGCCGTAAGGATGATTTTCCTTTACCTAATATTGATATGATAGTGGACATGACTGCGGGCTTTGAGATGTATTCTTTCATGGATGGTTTTTCTGGATATAATCAAATAAAAATTGCTCCAGAAGATCAAGAGAAAACTTCTTTCACATGTGCATGGGGTACCTTCTATTAGAATGTTATGCCATTTGGGCTTAAGAATGTTGGTGCTACATATCAAAGAGCTATGACATCTATCTTTCATGACATGATGCATTGAACTATGGAGGATTATGTTGATGATACTTTAGAAAAATCTATGATAAGATCTGAACATCTAAATGATTTGAGAAAAATACTAGATAGAATGGAGAAATTTAGTCTTAGACTGAACCCTAAGAAGTGTGCTTTTGGTGTCACTTCTGGAAAGCTCTAAGGCTACATTGTTTCAAAGAAAGGCATTGAAGTAGATCTAGCAAAAGTTAAAGCTATCATGGAGATGCAACCTCCCAAGAATATCAGTCAAATGAGAACATTACAAGGGAGAGTTCAATCTATTAGATGCTTTATATCTCAGCTAGTAGACATATCACAACCTTTCACAAAGACATTACATAAAGGTGTAATCTTTACATGGAATGAGGAATGTGAAAAGAACTTTAACCATATCAAGAAATATCTATCAAATCCTCCTATTTTGATGCCTCCTATTCAAGGGAAGCCATTGATCTTATATGTCTCTTCTATAGATACATCACTAGGGGCATTGTTCACACAACATGATGAGAACACGAAGGAAAGAGCTATATACTATATCAGTAGAACATTGGTAGCATATGAAAAGAACTATTCCATGATTGAAAAATCTTGTCTAGCTATGACCTTTGCATCACAAAAACTGAGACATTATATGTTGGCTCATACCACACATCTAGTTGCTAAGATTGATCCATTAAAGTACCTACTAAGCAAAGATACCCTCACAGGTAGACTAGCTAAATGGGTGATGCTATTAAGTGAATTTGACATCAAATATGCTGAAAGAAAAGCTATCAAAGGATAGGTAATTGCTGATCAATTGGTTGATGCACCATTGTTTGATGATACACCAATGCAAATGGAATTCCTAGATTCCTCTATCATGAATCTTTCTTCTAGAGCATGGAAGTTGTTCTTTGATGGCTCCTATACACAAAATGGATCTGGAGCAGGCATATTGTTTATCACTCCTCAAGGATACTCCATTCCTAAGGCATTCAGAATCAAATTTCCTTGTACAAACAATATTGCTGAATATGAAGCCCTTCTTAACAACATGAAGATAGCAATTGAGTGGAGAGTAACAGAACTACATATTCATGGATACTCACAACTTGTAATACAATAAGTCAATGATATGTATCAAATGAAAGATGAAAAGCTCATTCCATAAAAGAGAATGGTAGATGATCTAAAGAAATACTTCATATCTATCACCTTTGAGCAAATACCTAGAATAGAGAATAAGGCTGCCGATGCAATGGCAACATTATCTACTTTATTACAACAACCTAAACATGAGCTATGCTACGAGTTCCTAGTGGAAGCACTATCTTATCCTGCATATGATTCCCTTGAAACCCACACAATTTGCATTGTTGTAGGTCATGATTCATCCTGCTATAAAAACCTTTTCTCTTATCTCAAAGACCAAATCATCCCCACTACCTTTAACTGCTATGAAAAGAGATACCTTATCTATAATGCATCCTGATATGTCATCATTGGTCATGATCTATACAAACACAGTCTAGATGGTAGGCCACTTAGATGTTTAGAATGGGAAGAGTCTCAATGTTCGTTAGAGGAAGTCCATGATGGTATTTGTGGGTCACACTCGAATAGTTTAACACTAGCCTAAAAACTTATTAGGGCTGGGTACTATTGGATGGAAATGGAAAAAGAGGCTATCAAGTTTGCTAAGAACTTGTATGCAAATTAGTTGGATACTATTCTAAATGATGAATTAACTAAAAGAAGCTAACAAATCTATCTAATAAGCAAACTACAATGAAGAATGCAATAAACAATGAAGCCAAAATAACAATTTTACCTTCACCTACAAATGCAGCTTGTCTCCATTGCCCTCCTAACCTTGATTTCTTGAAGATGTTAAGCTCTCAGATTTCCAAATGAAGCCCTTTTCCCAAGATGTTTCCAAAGTGTGGAGATTGAGTGAAATGGATGCACAATAGCTTATGAAAATCTAATGAATGGAATGCAAATGATGGGGATGATAATGAAAATGCTTGTTTGCTTGATTGCTTGGATACTTGAATGCTTGTTCTCAAAAATCCCTATTTTCTATTAGCCCACAAAGGGAAAATGAGGCTCCTCTTTTAGAGTTTTGGAGGATCTAGGCCTAAGTGGCACGATCCTACGGTTGAGAATGAAAGGTGGAAGATCCTAGGGCTAGAATTGACTTAGTTGAAGGAGTTGAGAGAAAGGGGGATGTAGTTGGAATGTGAGAGGAAGAATAGGGATGATGTTCCTCTCACATTGACATGGAGGAGAAGAAGGTGGAAGGGAAAGACACATGTCAAGTGTCTCACAAAGACCAAAGAGAGAAAGGGGGAGAGACCTTTTCCTCATGAGGACTCTTTGTACAAGTGTCCCATGAGTCACCTTTGACCCTTAGAGGTGGCTTGAGAAGCCCCTTAGGAATAGGGAAGGTCTCTTGACTTGGTTGTTGAGAGGACATGTGGTCATGAGACCAAATCCTATGAGGCCACATAGCCCTTAAGAATAGGACATGTGTGGGTGAGGATAAATATGAATAAATAATTAATAATAATTATTTATCTTAGCTAAGGTGATGTGTCAGGTGACTAGGTGGATGAAGTGGACTAGGGGATTTAGTCATATTTAGGTGATTGTGTATTTAATTAAATCACTTTTAATAAACTATTTAGAAGACTTAGGATATAGAATTAGACTATAGTGAATTTATTAAATAAATTAAATAATTTACTTAATAAATAGAGGAAACAAATATTAATTAAATAATAAATATTTAATTAATTTATCAAGTCAATAATAATTAAATAATAAATATTTAATTAATTAATGAAGCCATTTTTAGGTGTATACAGAACTGTCAAAAGTGCCAAGTACATGGAAACTTAATTCATGCACCAGGGAGAGATCTAATTTCCTTTACTACACAATGTTCTTTTCACCAATGGGCGTTTGATCTTATAGGATCCATACATCCTCATTCTTCTAATGGACATACCCACCTAATGGACATACCCATATAATCACAGCTATAGATTATTTTACAAAATGGGTAGAAGCAGTTCCTTTGACTCAAGCAACTGGCAAACAAATTTCAATGTTCATCTTGAACTACATCATATGTTGGTATGGTATTCCACACTCTATAGTCACAGATAAGGGTGGAAAATTCAAGAATAGAGACTTAGATGATCTATGTGCCAAATTCAAGATTACACAACATTGGTCATCTATCTATTATCCTCAAGGGAATGGACAAGCAGAGGCTTCAAACAAGAATCTATTGAAAATATTGCACTGTATAGTTAATAAAATAGGAAGAGACTGGCATCTCATGATCAATCTAGCTCTCTGGGCCTATAGAACAAGTATCAGAACACCCACTGGGGCTACACCATTCACTTTAGTTTATGGGTCTAAAGTGGTACTACCTATTGAGGTTGAAACCCCATCACTAAGAATCAGAATGCATGGTCTAGTAATTGATGATGACTATAGAGTGTCTAGGTTGCAAGAACTTGAACTACTAGATGAGTGCAAGCAAGCCACGTATGATCATCTCAGAGTATATCAGAAGAGAATGTCTAGAGGCTACAACAAGAAAGTCAGACACAGAGAATTTCAGGTTGGCGATCTAGTCTTGAGAGAGAATCCTAAAAATCAATCACATAGAGAACGCAAGGGGAAGTTTGAACCCAAATGGTTGGGTCTCTTTGTTATCACTGCTACTTTTGGCTTTGGAGCCTATCAACTCTCAACAACTAAAGGAGAATAGCTCTGAGAACCAATCAACATTCTCCATCTGAAGAAATTCTACACCTAAGGCATTCAATATTAAAAAATGTCCTGAAAAAATCTTAAAAATTTGAAAAAGTCGTGAAAAAATGAACATCTTGGTGAAAACCTAGCAATAGGCACCTTGATGATTCACAAAAAAATATCAAAAATATCAAAAGTACAAAAAAATTGAAAAAATAAAAAATACAAAAAAATGAGAAAAAGAAAAAGTGCCTTGGTGAAAACCTGGAAATAGGCGCCTTGGTAGCAAAAATAGAATCTCTGCCAAGATGGTGAAAACTCGGCAAATGGGTGCCACTTGTTTCAAAATGCTCCATCTATCAGCGCAATCTTGGTCTTTCCTAGCTTTCAGTCCTACTTTAGTTTGTACATATCTTTTGGTTTTCAATAAAGTCGGTCTATATACCAATCAGCTCAAGTGTCTGTATCCTATCAATGTTTCAAACTTGGGGGCAATCAATGTCATATCCTATGGCCTCCAGTGTCTCTTAGACATGTCATATCTAGTCAGAGTCCTTTGAAGCTTCATTTGAGTCAGTCAGTTAGTCTTCTCTCCAGAAAGGATTTTGCATCTACAACAACGCAATCAAACATAACACAAACTGTAAATGATCTATGCTTTTACATGCTTTTATCTCCTTGTATGCTTACTGATTCACATTGAGATTTCTACATATTGTGTCCTTTTGAGCTCTTCGATGATGTCCTTTATGGGATTTAGAGAGTGATGACTGGGGGCATAATCTTTTATTTGTTTTCTATTTTGAGTGAAAATCTAACAACTTTGGAAATTCTAGATTGAAATGGTGTCCGTCTATAAGAGCCTCTATCTTGAATTGGATGGCCATGAGTACCTTGACCATTGATACTTTGGAAATTCAAGGAGGTTTGATCTAACTATTTTCTTTTTGAGTGAGTTCTTACTCCTTTTGTGAAACATGATCTTACCTAAGGATGTGAATGATAAAGGGTCACTACGGGTAATTCACACTAGATTTAGAAGGATCTCTTGACTGCTTAATGTGTTTGTTCTGCAAGGTGTATTCTGGTCATCATGATGTCTATGTTTTGATGCTTATAAAAATTGCTATATCAAAATGGACATGATATTCAGGTTATCCTGGAGTTTGTGCCTTGGGTGCTTATATCTAATCCGAAATTCTGAAAACAAAATCAATATTCATATGTCCATGGTTGTCTAGCCAGTGGGCATTGTATTGATTCTTGCACATACAAATCAATATTCATATGTCTATAGTTTCATAACTAGTGGATGTTGTATTGATTTATCCAGTTACCTAAAATGTTCAATGATGACAACAAATCGACACATGATCAGTGACTAGGTCCTAGGTCTTAGGTTTGCAATTCATTCTGCATGTCATTTTGCACTTTGCATGATATCACAAATTTTTTGAACTCTTAAATGATTCTTCAAAAAAAAAATGCTAAACATGACACATGGACTGAGCATTGTATGAAGGTCCCTCCAATGAAACAACAAGTAGAACTCATTTTCAAGATCAAAATCAAAATCTGAGATCGTTTATATTGTCAACTGCTTGCATAATCAACCTTTGATCATCCCAGAAATCTAGAATTCAACTTAACTGATTATCTTACATCAAACTATCAAAATTTCAACTTGGCCAACCATGGTCAACTCATGGTCAAACCTAGTCAAACTTGGTCTCCAAGACCTCTAAACGATGCAGAACGCATTCTCGAACGTGTATAACCAATTCTCAAATCAATTAACTTGCTTCTAAACCATTCAATGCTGACCTTTTTTGTCAGATTTTGATTTTCATCCCGAAGGGGGCATGGTATTACACATCATTCAAAGTCTGTAACTCTAATTTTGCAAATAAAATATTTCCTCAGTGATCAAGACAATAACCATGTCTAGTTGCTAATTCATCTAAAGTCCTCATCGCTTGGGGCAAATCTATTGATTCTTGGGGCATATTAGATTCATCAAGAGCCATATCAATCTGGTATCCTAAATCTATCTTGTAAACTATATCAGCTTTTCATAACCAACGACTCATTAGCGTCATTTCCTTGGTTCTTTGTAACTGATGGGTTCAGGATGTGATACCAATATGATTCTCTGGGGACAATCAGGTCTAGAATTAGTCACTCCTTCACAATCATAAGGTTTAGAATTAGGTATTTTGACACTTTTTCGTAATCACCGGTTCATTGTTGCTATAGTTAACATTATCTTTGGTCAGTCAGGACCTAAATCTTACATCTTTAAATCTTTCAATCGGTTTCTGTCTCGGAATTAGTTAATCTTTCAAATCAGTTTCATACATCTTTATCATACACAGATTATTCTTTGAACCACTACGCTTTGCACAATGATTCAAAGAGGGGCAAAATGCAATACCCCAAAAATGGGCTATAGGTTCATTAACCTCTTACATCTTCAATTCAAATGAAATCGACATCAAAGTCCTAACCTAAGGCACATCTAAACTTTATCAAATCCTAATTGATTATTCTTAATTCTGCATCGGGGAATATTCCTAGAAATATTCCTAATTTATCTTAATTATCTTTAATTTAATAATTATTTGGCGATAAATCCTATTTATCCTAAAGTTTGATTAATTGAATATTCTAAATATTTAATTAATCATATTTAATATTGCCACTTAATTATTTAATTAAATTTAAGTAAATTTATTCCTAAATTGTATTATTTAATTTTGACAATAAATAAAAAATCTCATGACTAATTGATTAAATTCTTATTTAATTAATTAATGTCAATTGTCAAATTTTAATAATATAGTTTTAGAATAAAGTTTGGTTTAATAATTGATTAACCCATAAATCAATTGTTTTAATTCAAAAATCAGTTAAGTTGAGACTAAATCACTTTATTTTTAAATTAATTTATAATTAAATCATGCACAATCAGAAAAGCAGTCAACTATAAATCAACAACCAATTTTAAATGTAAACTCAACATTTTTTTGATGAGTTGAAATTTGATCTAAACTCTATTTTGAGTTAAACACTGCTTTTGCATGATTTTTGTGAGTTAATTATCTCTAATTTCTTGATAACTCAAAAATCAACCTGAGTTTATCAAGAGTGATTTATGGCTTTTCTCAATGCATCCTCAAGCCTTGGATTTCTATAAAATCAAGGCTTAGCTCTTCATAATAATCAAACACTCAAATTTGCACAATCACTCTAGCGAATTGGCGATTGAAGGATTAAGCACTTGCGACAGGCGATTTGTGAGATCTTTCATAGTTGATCACAGTTTTGCATAGTTTTCATATCATAGCATTCATATTCATTCATATCATTCTTAGCTTAAATATGCATTCAAGTTCATTCATCTAGCTTAGATTCATACAGTTTTCATATTATTGCATAGAAAATACAAAAATATAGATTAATTTGCATTCATATAGTCTTTCATCTTTTTGCATTCAAATCCTTCATTTAGGTGTTGCATTGTCACTGATCTTGATTTCAATTTGAGAACATCATACTCACACCTACTAGAAGACAGTAAATCGTCTGGTTAGCATAGTTTCAATTACTTGCAGATTTTGGTTTTTGCTAACCTCTAATGTTTTAATGAAGTGTTGTGTCCATAGCTAGGTACAAAATTCACACACATAGATACAAGCAATTGTGACAAGTCTAATGGAGAGGAAGCAATAGAAAAATGTATATGTTCAAGTGACCTTCTCAAGCCATAAATGTTTCTATAGGTCTCGCATAATTCGAAGACACTCAAGCAATATCTACCTAAGGAAATTTGGTTTAGTGATCAAAATTTTTTCCCACAACTTGGATATCCCGTTGGCTCACACAACTATGTCACCCCCTAGAGGGCACCTATGTTTTTTCCTTTTCCAAGAGATAAACATAATATGGTTAAAAGGAGACTACACAATGAGACCTCCAATGCCATATTAGCCACCTCCAAACGCTCAAGGAGATACTTATGGTGAGTAATCTTTAGGAGAGATTCTTCCCCCTCCTTGCACAATGATTATGATCACTTTCAGAGATAAATCGGGTAGCTTTCTATCCTAAGGTGTCTTGTTTGGGCATCCATTCACAACTATCCATTGTAGTCTCACAAGTAGGATTGAGGCCTATAGCCCTACAAGTACTTGAATAATGTAGTCTCGCATGCAGGATTGAGGCCTCACAACCCTAAAATTATCAGGCATGAGAATAAATTATTAGAATAGCTACATCATCTGAGACATTAATCTTAAAGAGGCTTTTTATTAAAGTGGGTCAGAAGGGCCGGGATAACCTCCTCCCACTTGAGTCATACCCGTGAGATGTTTTCCTCAATAGTAGGAACTCTAAAGATAAAATAATAGATAAAAGTGGATAACAAGTGGAGGTCTAGATTTATGATTTTTATTAAAGGAAAAGAGAATACTCTCCTACTCCATTGCTTCTCCCAAACATTCCAAACACATGTTCATTTACCCAAGATTCACTTCTAAGTGATGAATCAAGTAGGTCTAGATTCCCGATTATCTCTAAAGAGATAAGAGCATACTCTCCTACTACTCAACTAAGCACAAGAAATGAATCTTCATAATTAAACTAGATGCCTAGAAAATCAACTTAAAGAAGACACAATGTTTGCTTGATTCTCCAAGGCAACCTACAAAACCAATGAATTAGTAGTCTCAAATCTTTTCAAGATCTTCAAACAAAATTTCCTACAAGAAAAATTGATTAGTATTCTCAAAATGTCTTAATCTTGTTCAACCGTTTTGAAAAACACTGTTAGAAGATAGAAAATATAAAAGACCTACAAGAAAGCCCAATCATGCATTGACCTATGTGCAAATAAAGTGCAAACTCATCACAATTTTTTTGTTTTTGACCTAGTCAACAAGATTCGATTTGTTTGCTATAATTTCAGCCCCAAAAATAGAAATAAAAAGAAGAGACCCCTATTAAAAATCCGTGAGCTTTCTTAAAATGTAATTTTTTTAGAAATATTCCTTAATTTGTGCCCTAGAGACCCAATTTATCAAAACATATTAGTTTTCAAACATTGAATTTTTGAGCTATTTTATTTCATTAAAATAAAAAACACAAAGTACATACCCCTTGTAGAATTCTCAGACCTTTTTGAAAATGAAAAGTATTCGATGAAGTGCAACCATAAATGAATTTTCATGAAAAAATAAAAAAAAATTATAACTCATGAAAAAATGACTAGAAAAATTTGATTTTCAGATGGACATATTTGGATCTTCCCACACCTACAAAAAAATTCATAGAAAAATACCAAGCTGTTTGTAATATATGAAAAATCTGTCAAAACCGTAAGGTTTTGTCTTCAACTCAACTTGCACAAGGATTATCCTAGAAAAATCTTTAAAAGTGCAGATCTAATAGGGATGTGGGTCCCATGGGGCATGCCAAAATGTATACAGTAGAAATCTTGACATGTTTGTTGCACCAAAAATCAAAGCATGAAAACATAAGAAATGTGAAGCATTTGAGTTAGAATAAACATGCTAAATAACTTGTAATGCAACCAAATTTCCACTACAACCTCTGATGAGCTAAAATAAGTGCACCCAAAACCTTATTTTATTTTCTCTTAGAGATTTTTGTGGGTGTGCTCTCCCAACACAATGATTTGAAAAAAAATGTAATCTAATGTGCAAAACTTAAAAGATGCAAAGTGAAGATTTTGAGAACAAGTATGAAGAACTTACCACAAATCTCAAAAGATGATGCAATGCAAATGCAAGATCTATTTCTAAAAATGAAAATGCAAAAGATAACAACTAGTTAGGATGAGAATGTTAATCTAAGATAAGAATGCAAGATTAAAACAAAACTAGATTCATTCCATTACCGAACATGTGATATCAAGATTATGTAATATATGCAAGAAGATACCATAGAATGAGTCAATTCAAATGAGGAGTGAGGCCTCCTTTTTATAGAAATTGAATAGGATTAGATGGAGGAGATTAAGAGGAAAAATAATGGATGAACAAAATTAGGAGGCAAAATGGAAGTGGCTAAGATGAAGAGGCAAAAGGAATGAGTGGCTAGGATTAAGAGGCAATGCAAAAGTCAACTCCACTTATAGAGGGAAAAGAGGAGAATTCAAAATGATTGGTGGAGAAAAGAGATGGAGAGGTGGTTACTTTGGAAAAGGTGATTGTGCACATGATTAGAGGTAATCCATCTTTTCATCAAGATTAGAGGAATATTAGCAAAAGGTAATATTAGAAAAAAGGAAAAGAGGATTAAATTAAAATAATTTTAATTTAATCAAGGATTAGAAGAACTATAGGCTACTGGAGAAATAAAATAAATAAAATTTATTAAGAAATGGAGGGATAATATATTAAATTAAATTTAATATACTATAGTATTTAAATAAAATTTAAATACAAAGGAAAAATGAGTTTATTTAATTAAAGTAAATTTAATTAAATAAATAGAAGAATATAACAATATACTTAATTAATAGAAATCAACTATAATGTTAAGGGAAAATATAAATAAAAATTAATATTAGAATACGAATGGATAATTTTAGGTGTCTACAGGGTCATACTTTGTTATGGTGGGATTATATCTAGGATGAGAGAAGAAAGAAGGGAAAGTCAAAGATTGTTTCATGGGATAGGATAGTTTCCAAGATCAAAGGAAAGTTCTTGCCTAGTGATTATGCCATCCAAGTGTATAGAAAACTTCAAAATTTCAAGCAAAGGGATACATATGTTAAAGAGTATAGTAAAGAATTCTACAAGTTAAGCATCAGGGTAGGACACATGGAGGATAATGTTAAGAAGGTGGCTAGACACATAAATGGTTTGAGATTCAACCTCCAAGATGAATTGAGTTTGACTACTCTAAGAACGGTAGAAGATTGCTACCAATTGACCATCAAGGATGAGGACAAGTTGAAGAGAAAGCATGATAAACAAGGCAAGGGAAGAGGAACAAGTTTCAAATGAAGAGGTAGTTTTAATGATAGAGGGCATACCTCAAAACCTCAAGGAGAGAGTAGTAGTACCCAAGAACAGGGGATAGAGATAAGAGTTGGATTTAGTGGAAGGATACCAAACAATACAGGTGGATTTGGATGTCAAGGTAGAGGTTCAAGTGGACTTATAGAAAGATGCTATAAATGTAATGAGATTGGTCACCAAGCATGGAAATGAAAGGAAAATCAGGCTTCCACTTCATTTGGAGGGGAAAGGAGGAACCAACTTACATAAATGGAATTCAATGAAAGTGTGCATTCTCTATAAAAATGTAGGATTAGAAGTTGGTGAATAACTCATGGTAAGGAGAACTTTGATCAAGGCACCCATGGAAAATGAGCCCCCACAAAGGAAGTCACTTCTGAGAAAAATGTATTAGTTCCATGGTAAGGTTTGTAATGTTGTGGTAGATTCAGGTAGTA
The DNA here is from genome assembly GCA_027943335.1 of Chamaecyparis obtusa. Taxonomy (NCBI): domain Eukaryota; kingdom Viridiplantae; phylum Streptophyta; class Pinopsida; order Cupressales; family Cupressaceae; genus Chamaecyparis; species Chamaecyparis obtusa. The sequence continues at coordinate 60,352 of BSBK01005255.1, forward strand.
CAAAAAACTTGGTGTTTGTGGAGATGGTAGATAAACTTAAATTAAAGAGGATTCAATATACTACACATTATACTATTTCTTGGCTTAACATGAGGGGTCAACAAGTAGTGGTTAATGAATAATCTTGGGTAGATTTCCACATAGGAGGCTATAAAGGCAAGGTTTTTTTGTGACATATTACCTATGGATGTGTGTAATTTGCTTTTGGGTAGACCTTGGAAGTATGATAGGAAGGCATGTCATGATGGTAGGAAGAACACCTACACTATAGAGAAAGATGGAGTTTCTTTCACTCTTACACCATTGTAGGAGGAGGGCCTAGACTAAAAAATGGGCTCTTATGTAATGTTCATATATGAAAAAGAGTTATTGAAGACTTTGGAGGAGGAGAACATAGGATTTGTGATCTTTATAATGGCTTGATCTATTTTAGTAGTAGAAAAGGAGCAAGAATTAACTTTGGAGGTGAAGACATTGTTGAAGACATATGAGGAGATTATGGCAGATGAGATTTATAACATATTATCACCAAGGTGAGACATTGGACATAGGATTGAATTCATTCCAGGGGCTAATTTTTCTAACAAGGCTGCATGCAAAATGACTCCCCAACAAAATGAAGAGATAAAGCGACAAGTGTAAGAACTCCTTTTCAAGGGGTTGATTAGGGAGAGTTTTAACCCATGTGTTGTTCCTATAATTATAGAACCCAAAAAAGGAGGAGAATGGAGGATGTGTACCAACTCTATGGCCATCAACAAGATCACTTTAAGGTAGAGGTTCCCTATCCCAAGAATTGAGGATTTAATAGACTATTTAGGAGGTTCTTGTTACTTTTCTAAGATAGATCTCAAGATTGGCTACCATTAGATCATAATAAAACCTGGTGATGAGTATAAAATAAATTTTAATACTAATTAAGGTTTGTATAAATGGCTTGTAATGCCCTTCGGATTGTCTAATTCTTCTAGCACTCCTATGTGCTTGATGAATACGATACTCAAATCCTTCATTGGTAAGTTTGTTGTGGTATACCTTGATGATATTCTTATCTTTAGTAAGAGTAAGGAAGAACATTTTCACTAGTTAGACATGGTTTTGAGGAGGTTACAATAGGAAAAACTAATGATCAATTTGAAGAAGTGTAAATTTTTAAAAATAGAGTTGATTTACCTTGGTTTTGTGGTGACTAATGGAGTTTTGAAGATGGATACTAGAAAAGTGGAGGCTATCCTTAGTTGGCCAACTCCCAAATCAGTGGGTGGGGTAAGAAGATGTAATTGCCTAGGAAAGTTTTTACAATAATTATATCAAAGGATTTAGTCATGTGTGTGCTCCTATGATTGACACAAACAAAGGCGATAAAAAAGAAGAAATTTGTGTGGCCTAATGAGGCTAATAGAAGTTTTGAGTACTTGAAAAAGAAAGTATTTGAGCAACCCATCTTGGCCTTACTTGAATTTGATAATGTTTTTAGTATTGAATGTGATGCAAGTGGATTTTCTATAGGTGTTTTTTTGAGAAAAGAAAATAAGCCTATTGCCTTCTTTAGTGAAAGGTTGAATGAAGCCAAACAAAGTTATTCCTCTTATGACCTTGAAAAGTATTCCATGGTAAGATCATTGAAAATGTGGAGACATTATTTGCTCCCTAAGGAATTTATGTATACTGATAATCATGCAAATTACAATTTATCAATAGTCAAGAAAAGCTTAGCCATAGGCATGCGAAGTGTTTTGAATATGTACAAAAGTTTTACTTTTACTATTAAACACAAGAAAGTACAAGATAATAAAGTAAAAGATGCACTAAGTAGGAGGGATTTAATAGTACAAGAAGTTTAATTACATATTATTGGTGTTGATTCTTTAAAGAGCTTGTGCTTGGATGATGAATATTTTAAGGAAATCTATGCTATTATATGCAAACTTGTGGCAGTAGCAATGAAAAGTGGTTGGATTTTCTAATTTAATATGGATTTATCTTCAATGGAACACAACTATGTATTACTAAGTTTTATATGAGGAATCAATTGATCAAAGAGAAGAATTGTGGTAGCATTGTAGGTCACTTTGGTTTAGATGAGACTTTGGAGTAGGTCAAGAGGCATTATTATTGGCCTAAGATGCAAACAAATGTGAGGAATTTCATGGAGAAGTGTACCATTTAAAAAAGAGCCAAGGGAACTAGTATAAATGCATGCTTATACCAACCATTTCCAATTTCCAATAGGCCTTGGGACTCAATAAGCATGGACTTTGTGATGGGTTTGTCAAAAACTCAAAGAGGTTTTGATTTTGTTTATGTTGTTGTGGATATATTATCTAAGATGGATCACTTTATACCCTACAAAAAATTAAAAATTATGTCTTTTATATAGAAGATATTTTCTTTAAATAAGTGGCGAGGATACATGGTTTACCCCTTAGCATTGTTTTAGATTGAAATAGCAAGTTTGTAGGTCAATTTTGGAGGACCTTGTTGAAAAAATTGGGAACTAATTTGAGTTTTAGTTATGCCTATCACACCCAAATTGATGGGAAGAATGAGGTGGTGGATATAATCCTTGGTTCAACCTTCTTAGATGCCTTACTAAAGAGAATTCAACACAATGGGATCTGATTCTTGCACAAGCAAATTTTTCCTACAATATCTCTATGAATAGGAGTGATATGCAAGACGTCCACAAACTAGTAATGGACACTCTCCAAAAGAGTGTAGACAAGTATAAGAAAGGTGTAGATTTGAAAATAAGAGAGGTACAATTCAAGGTGGGAGATTTATTATTCTCTCATTTGAGGAAAAAGAGGTTCCATAGAGGACAATACTCTAAACTCCACATGAAGAAGATATGGTCATGCAAAGTGGTGCACAAGTTTGGGTATGATGCCTATGAAAATGAACTTCCTCCTAATGTTTCTATTTATCCTACTTTTAATATTTCTAAACTTTAGAATTTTAAAGGGGATGTTGTGCAGGAAAAGTGCATGTTCAACAATGTTCTTAGATGAAGATTTGGGTCACAGATCTACCACCAAGCCAACCATTCAAGTTGGAGTGAATTTTGGCCAAGAAGGAACTCAAGAAAACTAGGAAATAGGCCTAATATCAATACTTGGTTCAGTGGAAAGGCCTTCCAGTGGAAGATTCCACTTGGATGATAAAAGATGATATTCTCAAACATGGACAAAATTACAAACTTGTCCTCAAGTGGGACTTAGGCATCCCCTCCAGGAGAATGTTGTAGGAGAACCCATGAGTCTCATGCCTCCAAGAGGAGCTTGTGGTAATTTTGGTTTGATTCCATTTAATAAGGTCTTATTGGACCATTTATAGTTGGTATAAATATAGGTTGAGTCAATAGTGTGAAAAGTTGTAATAGTTGTCAATAATTATAAAAGTTGTCAAGCAACTTTTCTTGCAAATATTGTCATCAAACAACAAAATGATGTTTTGTTAATTTTTAATTCAAAATGTGGCTAATAATAGTTGGGGAAGGTTTGAAAACATATAAAATTCCTTTTTACATTAACCAAAACAGTTGGTTGGTTGATTTATAGAAGTTGGAGTAATAAAACATCAAGAATTTCGCAACTCTCACATGTTTTTCTCTATTTCCTTGCATTGTATGGTGTTGTATAGGCTAGTACTTGATTGAGACCAATTGAAGATGGAAAAGGATTGAATCTAGTTCCTAACTTAGTTGGTTTCATTCTATTTCATTAAGTAATTCAAGAGTTATTGCATATTTTCTATAGGTTGCCTAAAACTGAAGGTTAGGGTAACAATGAACTCTAAAATGTTTTTCTCACCACTTCACCAGTGAAAAATACTCAAAATTAGTGAAATAGTCTATGTATATCTATACTATGATTTACCAAACTTGTAGGAGGATTGGTTGAGGTTTGCTATTGTTTTGGAGTCCATGAAGGACTGATATTCCTATGTATCAATCATTGGAAGCCGAATAAGAGTGAAGTTTAGATCTCTTAAAGTTGATTAGAGGAAGGGCCTTGGGTTGGAAATAGTGTATTTTAACCCTAATTATTGTGTACCATGTGTTGGAAAATATTTTTAACCTTTGTAAGATTTTGGATCCAAGCCCTAGCATCAAGCCTAGACAAAATTGTTAAATTAGGCCTAGTGTAAGAACACGACAGTCAATTTTTGATCCCTTCACTCCAAAGGAACCCTTAACCATTTAAATAAATGCTAAAAAATGGAAAATAGGTATTTTAAAATACCTTCAATTTTGGGATTAGAATTCTTCCCTAAAGGTTATGCCTTGATAGGCCTATTTAGAGGGCTATTGGGAAAGAGGCCTAGTTATGAAGGAATTTATATTGATCCATTCCCAAGGTTAAAGGTGATGTTTTTTGAGTTATTTAAGAGGTTCTAAGCCCCTCATCTACATAATTTTTATCACACCTTTGCTACATTTTATGCATTTAGATATCTAGGTTCACTTATTGTTCATTTTGGTAAACTCAACTCTTCTCACATACTTTTGATTTTGGTGGTTAGATCCTCTTTGAATTAATTTATCTATCTATACCTCCTTTGTATGTATATAATTATATCTTTATATTTTATTTGATGATTATATGTACTTTTCATTAATTATGTTCATTCGATGAATGTTTGCATATCTCTTTCAAAGTTTATATTTGCATTTGACTATCAATCTTAAATTTTCTTGTGCATGAGTGTTATCACATTGAGTCATACCTATAGCATTATGGTTAGGATAATTCATAGACTTATGGCTTCCTCTGATCTTGAGTCATCTTTATTTCCTAGGAATCTTGAGGAGACCAACATTCATTACTAATGATATTCCTCCTATTGTTGAGAACAACTCTTCCAAATATTATCACTATGAAGAGGAGACCTTAAGGCTCCCTCTCATGCAAGTGAAAAATATTTCCCATGAATTTGAGAAATTTGAACAACGTTTAGGACAAGAAAACTCTAATCCCGAGGCCATCTCCATAGTAGAGGTTTTGAGGAAGATAATTCATAGTGATGAATATGGTGTTAATGTCTTGTGTAGTATCTCTCATCTTATTGATAAAAATGTTAAACCTCTTAGAGATTTTTATAATGAACTAAGTTTCATTCCACCTCCCACTAGTGTTGAGATTGATGTTTCTATTCCTAACTCAATACCTAGTGTATCCTCTTATGCTACACCTCTCATAACCACCTCCATTCAAAACATCAATCCCACACAAGTTAGCAATCCTAATCCTATTTTTCCTCCTACTTTGAGTGTCCCAATATTTCCTTACCTTCATCCATACCTACCTATGATAGTGTTCATTTTTCATATTCTATAACTCTTTCCATTTACCATAATGGTCCAAACCTTTAACACATATCTCCTACCATTCTTTCTACCAAATCTACTATCAATAGCTTGACTCAAACTATTTCCTCATTTCAACAATAAATCGCTTCCATGACTCAATCCAAGTTCAACATTCCCACTTTTGACATTGCTAATTATTTCTCCTTAGCCATCATCCATGTCAAAACCTTTAAAACATTATGTAGTGATTTCTCTCATGATTATAAGTTCATGGATAAATTGTTTAATAGAACCTTTTGAGATAAAGCCTTGAAATGGTATTTTTCGTTTCCTCCTTATTCTATTGACTCTTTTCAAAAAATTACAAACACCTTCATTCAATAATTTCAAAATAACATTGGTCCTAAGATTTATTTGACTAATTTAATGTATTGTTAACAAGGTGTTAAAGAAAAAGTGGTCAATTTCATTAGTAGATTTAAGCATTTGCATGCTCAAATTTTTTATCCTATGCCTGATATTGATGTGAAAAATATTTTCATTGGTAATTTGCAAAAATATATTAGAGATAAGATATTTCTTTTTGAATTCTCTTCTTTTACTCAATTGCATGCAGTGCTTCATTATTATTAGCTTCATGTGAGTTAATTTGAGAACTCTCCTCCAATGGGTCTGGTTGATATCATTTCAAATGTTTCAAAATCCCAAGAGCTTCATCAAGATAAAAAATTCATCAGACAATGTTCATGAAAAAGTGAAAACAACATCTAAATGCATGACTCCTTTTTCATCTATTTTTAGACTTTCTCATAATTTTACACCTCTTTATGAATCTTTGCATAATATGATGTTGAAGTTAATTAATGCTAATTTTTTACCTCTTCCTCCCATTAAACTAGTTGATACATCCAAACCTTTTCCCAAATCCTTTGATCGCAAAGCCTTTTGTCAATACCATCATCAACCTAGCAATTTTACTAAGAAGTGTTTCCATTTGGAATCTATTATCCAAGACCTCATTGATTCCAATGCTATATTTGTTTAGGATATTAATGGTTAAGGAAACAAATCTATAGCACCTCCCAACCAAAACTTGCAAATCTATACCAATCCTTTTCCTTCTCATTTGACCAATACCATTGATTCTACCCAATCTTTACCTTCTTCCACCCATGTTGTTGATTATGACATTGAGTGTACCAAATCCAACAATGTTTTCAACCTTATTGATCAATCCAAACTAAAGCCTAAATCCAAACTCAAACCTAATGTTTGCATTACATTTGATCTTAGTGAGATGATAAAAGAACTTGATGGTCCTCTTTACATTATAGAAAATTTTAATGGACTTCTTTATCGTGGTGTCATTATAGATCCTACTTTCACGGTGAATGTTATAACTGAAGAACATATTTATACTAGAAAAATGCAACTTGATTTCAATGACAAATCTGATGTGATGATTCAAACTTTCAATGGTTTCACCTATCCTACACATGGTTCCATTACCTTTTCCATATAATTTGGTGGTAAAGCCCTAGAATTCACCTTCATTGTCATCCCAACTTCCAATCAGTTTCAAATTAGACCTGGTGTTTCTTGGATCACATCCATGAAAGATATAGTCTCACCTATCCATAAATGTGTGAAGTTTCCTCATAATGGAGAAATCATGATGGTTAATCATAGTCTCTATCAACCTTCAGTGCCTCAAGATTCCTTTGACCTTAACTTCTTTCAGCCTTCTATACCTCAACCAACTCAACCTTGCAAAGACAATCTTTTTCGATCTTATCAAAAATACAAAATCTAAAATATTTATGAGCTTATCAATCCTAAGGATATTCCATCTCCTTTCCCTAAATATGGACTTCTTCCCACACCTCCTACATCTCCTCTTTATTGTTATGTTCCACCTTGTATATCCTATAAATATTCCATTGATATTATCTCTCAACCTAGTGTGTCACCTTTCGTTCTTTCCCCTAAAGAAGAAAAGGACCTGATGTTGATTAATCCTACACCACTCCAAATGTTAAGAAAAAACAAACATAGCCATTGTGCTCATGGCCTTCATCATAAATTTTGTGCTATATCTTGTGCATATTCTTCCCAAAACCTTTCCTCCCTTAAGACACTTATTGATTCTTTGATTCCCTTTGATAATCCTATGCATAGCCCAAGGGGGGAAGTCAATTTGAAAAATATGAAATTAAACAAACATGATAATTCTATTCATATCTTAGATTCTATTATGATTAATTTGTATGAAGAAGATACTCTTGATGATGATAACAATGTTATTAGTATAAATAATGATGTTCATTCTAGTGACTCTGATGATATGTATGCGCTTATTGATGCTAATAATGATTTATCAGTTAGATTTGTAAAATAATTGTCTCTTAGTCCTAGTGATGAATAAAGTGACCCATCTTTACAACATGGTGCTTGTTTGGAACTGGCTATTGTTCTATATACTGTGCTTGATGTTTCTCATCTTGTGTGTTTCCTATCTTCCTAAAACACTTGGGGGGATGTGCGGTGGATTCTTTTTGTTTGTTTATTTGTCATGATGTGCTTTTCCTATGATGTGTTAGATTTATTTATGCGACCCTTGTTGCTCCTTTAGCGCAAGGCCATAAAGGAATCCTCCTATCATGACATTCCTCTATTTATATCTCATTTCTTCTATATGTTGTTACATGTTATTACATGCATGTGCTATTATTCATAAATGTGTCTTTGTATTATCTTATTGGGGATTATTCAAAATGGTAGCTATCTATTCTTTTTGGTCTTTGTGATGCCGACCCGAAAAGACTCTTCTTTGTATCTCTTACATGACATTCTTCTAGTTCTACTACCTTTGGGGGATGATGTCAGTATCATTTAATATCATGTTGACCCCTGAGTTAGTACATCCCTCTGTGTTCTTTTATCACATGTTTCATGTCCCTTGGTTTTTCCTTTCTTAGGGGCATCTCATTGTGGAAAGGTCTCTTGTGGGTGCATGTATGCTCTATTAAAGCCATTGCTTCCATTAAGGAATTTTCAATCTCTCTAATGTGGGGGCATACACTCTTCTCCTTGTTTCACATTTTGTGCACACACACACACACAATGACTTGAAATGCAATCTCTTTCTCTTGTGTGGATGGCTAAGGAGACAATGCTTTTCTTATGTTCATCTTTTCAATGGATCTTTGATAGAGACAATGCTTTCCTTAAGGAATGATCCTCCTTTTCTTGATCCCTTTGGCAATAATGCTTTCCTTAGGCTTGATTTCCTTTTTTGGATCCCATGATAGAGACTTAATTCGTTAAGGACTGATCCCCTTTGATGGGTTGACTATCATAACACAACTTTCTAGACTATCGATGCCATATTTTTTGTAGTGATTTCTCTTTGCATGATCCATAGTAAGGCACCACCTTACAATGCTAGTGGTCATGCCAACCACCCCCCACTCTCTCTCTCTCAATGTCTCTTTTATCTTGGTTTTGGATTTGATGAGGACTTAAGTTACTTGGGGGGTTGATGTTTCTTTGTCTCCTTGAGCTTGATAAGATTATTCTTATGCATCAATCTACTTTGCTGTGAGCATGAGTTTGTCTCATACTCCTGCTAAATTTTTGGCTAAATGTACCATCCTAAAATGTTAGCACCCATAATTGGATGTTCTATCATGACCTATTAGACCCCATTTTGGTGATTTCAAGGTCTAAATGTTTATTATGCTTGATCCTAGTAACCTGCCTTTTCCTCCCATATCTTTTCACTCATCCTGATACCTAGTTCAAATTTGGGGCCATTCTCCTAGGTATAGAATTACTAAGTTATCTTGTACTCGTGTATGGGGTGACTTGTGTGCCTTGTTTGTGCCAATCTTGGCCCAGTGCCCTATGTCAATATTTTAGTGGTAAATTTGATCCCGTGGTCAACCTGACTTATTTTTTAATCCCAAAATATAGGCTAAAGTATATAAACACCATATATCTATCCTCACTTTTCATATCATATCAACACTCAAGCATTAAAGCAATCAAGCTATCAAGTTCAATCAAGTTTTTAAGAGCAATTGAGAAATTAGGTTCAAATATTTGAAGGTAAGCATCCAAGATCTATTTTCTCCAAGTACTCAATTATTCAATCCAATCCCAAGGAAATATTCTCCTATTGAAGCAATATTCTCTCCCATGATGGCCAAGTATAAAGGAGTTCTCAATCAAGAAAGAAGATCCTTCCTTCTATCTACATTTATCTTTCCTTCATTGCAAGTGATTGTCAAGCATATTGAAATTGAAGATCTAAGATTCGAATTCATATATCCATGCATTTGTGAAGACATCCTTGATTCCTATTCTACATTCCAAGGTCAACTCCTTGATTTCAAGAACACTCAAGCTTCTTCGTGGGTATGAGACATTCCTACATCTGTCTATGAGGGTTTACCCAAGGTGAATCAAACATTTACCTTTTTACATACGTTCCTTTATGCAATTTTATTTCAATTTCAAGGTTAATTTCTAAATAGGAGTTTGACGAAGGTAAATCCCTTTAGAAAACCTCTTCCTCATTGTGTGTGTGTGTAGAAGTAGGTTATAGAGATGTCGATTAGAAAATGAGAAGATCTAAATGTTGACTTGGTGGTCAGCACCTCTTTGGAGATTCGTGACATGGCTTGACCGCCTCCCATGGATTGGGTTAAATTTGGCATTTGTATCAGGCATTGACAAATTGAGATTTTGGTGCAATGACAGATGATTCCAACAATTGGTATTAGAGCCTTGGGTCATGGGTTTGAGTCTCCCTTCAGTGGGTGCTGAAGGTTCAGTCGATGCTAAGGGGGAGATTGTTGACTTGGTGGTCAACACCTCTTTGGAGATTTATGAGATGGCTTAACCACCTCCCATGGACTAGGTTAAATATGGTATTTGTATCATGCATTGACAGTTTGAGATTTTGGTGCAACGACAAATTATTCCAACAAAAAAATTATCGGAGGATCCCTAAAAGTTTCAACAAAAAAAACTTGGTACATGGTGACTCAATCATTTTGTACCCAGGTACAAGGTGACTCAATCATTCTATACCTTGAAATTATGCTTCAGATTTCACCCACATGCCACATCTACTTCCCAGACTTCATTTCTATCAATTACAGGTTTCTTGCAATTTTTATCAATCTATTATTTGTATTTTTTCAGCTACTTATCCACTTTTTCTGCTACATTGCATTTTCCCTCTCATTTCCAATTTCAAAATTTCCATATTTAGCAAAGCATCATTGTCCCATTTAGCACTTGAGATCTTACTTGAGCCTATTTGGGGCATCTTCCAAATGTGCAATATTTTAAAAGTGTATTTATAATCTCATTAGTATTACTTAGCCTCCTTGATGATTATTCCCTCCCCTTTTTATATTGTTCAATATGTAGTAAGATTTATATTTTTTTAAGATAGTTAATTCAATCTTATTTGAATATCATAGATTATATTTTTTAAGTTCCTTCAGTCTTATTTGAGCATTGGATATTATATTTTTAATTATCAAATAATGAAATGCCAACAATGCAAGTTAAAATTGTTTATAGATCCTAGAAGTTTGATATGAACTTATATGTCTCTAAAATAGTATACACATCAAATATTATTTATTTTTTTAATATTTATTTAATATTATTCATTAACTATGACAATACCCATAAAATAGGACCACAAACAAGTTGCACAAATAAAATTTGAACTTGGAGTTAAAAATCTCAAAAAATTAGTATCAAAAGCTTTTCACTTAGCTTTGATAATAAAGACAAAATTGATTTGTCATGGTAGTTACCTTGTAACATAAATTTTACATATTTTTTTTTTAATCTAGCCTCTAATATACCCATGTGATCATGTTGTATGCCTAAACTTGGAAATTAAGGTTTCCAACTTCAATATTTCTCCTATGGAGGTAGACTCCTTTCTTGTGAGAAAGGTTGACTGTTTATTGTTTCACTAGTTGGTTTCATTTCTTGTCTATCATATTCATGTAGATGCTTCTCCTTTTGAGGTGGAGAATGTTAGGCTGGGAGAGGTGGCGTGTTGTTATTTTGGGGGGTTTTTTTCACCATTTTCTTAGCTATTAGCTATAAGGCGACTAGTGTTAGTCATGATTTTATTTTATTTCCTTCCACTCCTATTGAGGTGGATTCTTTGAAAGGAAATGCAAGCCTTTGGACGGTTTTATTCAAACTTGGCTATGGGAGCCTTTTAAAAACACATTGTTAAGGTTAAGGGAGCTAGTCAAAACCCTATGTGGGAGTTTGTCTAGGGGGGTCTACCTTTGGTTGAGAGAAAATTAAGCTTTGTTTGACCAGTCTTCATTTGATTGTTGATGTTAAGCTATCTGCTAACCTACCGATTGTATGTGATCTCTGTTTTGTGGCTATCCATTTATGGGTTTCAAATCCCATAAAAATCTGTTTGTATAGGATTTTGCAGAACCTTCAAAACCTATTTTACCTTAATCAAAAACGTAAAAAATATATCACTTGGTCCTCAACATATTTATATAAAATCAATGTATTAGGAAAAAAAATAAATTGAATAAATTATATTAGTCTCCACAAATGAGTTCAACATAGGTGAGTGGAATTGATAAAATACAATCTCATAGAATAATGATTGTAAGATTTATAAGAAATAGATTCATTGAAATTTTGAGACTTTTCAAACAAATGCAATTGGCAAGTATAAAGCTAAATTCTTTATCAACATTCTCCCCTCATGTGCCAAATGGGAGCTTTTGAATGGGCTGTAGACATGCATGAAAGGATAATGGTATGGGGATTTTCATTAGATATAGAAATTCTATGGTAGACATGCATGAAAGATGTAGAATTAAGGACATAGCAATTGAAAAATAGATTGAAACTTTTAAGCAAAGGAAAGTAAGTGTAAACCCTGATTTAACAACCTTTGTTGGCATCCTCCTTACTTGTGGTAAAATGTGTAAGCATAAGTGAATCATGTGAAAATTTTAAGAAAATACCTCAAAGATGTCCTATGTTGGAATGCAAGATAAAAGGCATGGCTGCTAGGTGACTTTGATGCCTAGGAGAAAATATAAAAAATATCCTCCTTATCATAATATTTTACACAAACGTGATTCCTCCTCAAAGATAAAATCTCACTTAACAATTTAAAATCTATCTTCTTGAATGATTAAAAAAATGGTAGAATACTAATTTTCAATTGCACTTTCAAAGTCATTTGATCTTGCGAGGGGGTAAAAGTACAAAGTTGTGTCACACTTTAGACCAACTTATTAGTACAACCGAGTTTGAGTATTTCTAACTAAAAATTAATTTTGATCAAACACATGGTCAAGCTAGATTCATTCTAGCTAAGTTAGATATGTGCCTCAACTTTCCCAATTGAAAATGTCTATTAAATGTCTATCAAAGTTCTCATCCTAACGGTAAGAATAGACCAAAATGATGGGTAGACACAAAACTTAGGCTTTCGATTTTAAACAAGGCAAGGGTGATGTTGGACCTCTGTGATGAATTAAATACATGGCATGCATGAGTGGATTTTTAATTTATGTTATTGTTTTTACATAGAAGCAAGAAAACCCACTAACATAAGAGCACAAGGATGCCTGAACTTATCTGTTTCATCATAGGTAGAGCTACCTATAACGTGTAGAGTGTATGTCCCTTGTAAACTGAACAATATTCTTGAAAAACCTTTTACAAAGATTAGAGAAATAAAGAATCTCTTTGGTATCTCAAATGACTATAAGCCTTTATATCTCATTTCAAATGATTCACCTTCTTTCACTACATTCCATCCTAACCTTCAAGTGTATACAAGTTCAACAACGTGAAATTCATTCAAAAGAGTGAATGTTTGCATACATTTGTGTTGCCATCGTAGATTCCTCTGGGTGTAATAATAATGAATTCTAGTTCTAAAGACCTAGATTTTAATTCTCAAATTGAGATTTAAAATAGAATTGTAAATGTAATTGTTAGACTTCCTTACATTAAATCAAAGGAAAAATAAAATTCTAAGAACAAAATTGCTCCCACTTTTAATTGGATGTTGGAAAAAAAATAAAAAATGTTATATTTGAAAATAAAGTATCGATTTAAGGAAAATCAATAGTCTCCCACTTTCCTCGCATACAAAATACTCTTGGACCAGCCGGAAGCCATTATAAGGACTCAGACGAAGTGCACAACACTATCTACTCCGTGCTATTCTGAGGAAAAACCTGCTAAAACTAGTTATGTAGCCGCCTCTAATGGAGCATCGACCTAATAAATATGCTAAAACTGGTTTTTCTACCTCACCTCAAATGGAGCATCACCATTCATCCATGATAAAGCTCACGTTGTGATGAACCAGTGGAAGGAAGTTCATGACAAGATCTCAACTTATTGGCTAATTTATTTTGAGTAGCCATGTTGCAGGATTATCTTTTACTTATTATTTTTCTTAATATGTGTAGTTTAAAGATAGCCATTTTAATGAAGGAAATGACTGATTCAGTATGCTAATTAGATTAATGTAGAAATTTTATGAATTTTTTTTAGTTCTTTCTATACATTTTTTTAAAATTTGAATATATTTTGGTTAGTTTAATGGGTTTTTGTTGTTGTCTAACCTAAAAAGAAAATTCAATGATTTTACATTTTTGTTATTACAATAGAAATTTCAATCCATTTTAGTGGTATTGGATATGCCAAATACAATTTTGGGTTGGGAGCTTGGTCTAATTTGTGTAAACCTGAATTTTTTTGGGTAGATGTTCTATATTTTTTATGTGGAGTTTTAGATTAACTATATATTTATTATGGGAATATTTTTAAATATGGTTTTCAAGTATTTGTTTATCTTTAAAGTGACTTTTAATAATAGAATCTTAATTTTTGATGTTGGAATGTTGTCTTGGGTGCATTTAAGTATGGTATTTTTATAAAGAAATGATGCAAGTTTATTTAAAACTTATCAAGGAAAATTCTTTAATACTTCACTAATGTAGATTCACTCATTCTAAAGTTTGATAGTGTATCTAAATATTTAGAAACATTTACTTGGATTGGTTATTTTATGGTTTGTCTTTCTTCTAAAAGCATTCTACTTAAATTAACCATGGGATTTTCCTTGACATCATTCAACACCTCACTAAGGCACTTTAAGTTTTCAACTTTGCAAACTCTAATTATGCAATGCTAATCTTAAGAATGGACCTCAAAGTATCTTTGACGCTTTTTATGAGGTTTTACTCTTGGACATGAGACTTTCTTGTCCTTGAGAAATTAATCTAAAATTTCTTAGGTCTTAGAAGAGACATGGAAATGTGCATTTTTAGGAATTTCAAATAGCTCTACTAGAATTTTAGTTTGAGAGTTTGACTTGACTTACTTGTATTTATCTCTTGTTAGTAGATATCATACCACTCTTTTAGCAAGAATTTTATATTACATCCACATTATTATGGGATCCTTCTATTTCCTTTGAGTTACTATTTCTTTGAAGGATCATAGATTGTGATCCAAGATATTGATGCAAGAACTACTACATAATTGTATTCAAAATAACTCTTCATTGAATATTTTTGCCTTTAAATGGAATCCAACCATAACATCTTGATTGATACTAGGACTAGAATGGCTTTATTGTGCTTATGGATAATACCTCCCATAAGGAAACCAAATAAGCTTGTTCCAAAATTCTGTTGGTTGTATTCCTTTTAAAAGCATATTTTTTTAATTAGAAAACTATAATTAGGTCCCCATGGACTTTAGTATGATGTTATTCAAAACCTTGTCATGTAACAAAACCTTAGGTACTACATTTCTTAGAGGTGATGAACCAACCATATAAAGGAGGATGAGAACTTGTAGCCACTCTAGGTCAGCAAAACAAAACATGTGTAGAGGAAATTGCAACAAAGGTGACTACTTGTTACAAGAATTGTATTAATTGAGAAGAGTGGGAATTGGATCACTTATAGTAATTAACAATTCATGGTGAAGAAGATGACTTATGAAAACTAGAGGTATGCCTATATAGTGATGGAAACTATGTGATGGTGTAAGCACACTTGTAGTGATATAAGATAACATTAGAAGATACATTGCAAGTGATGAGGGTGTCATAGGGAGTGATGAGATAATATTAGAAATTTACCTTATATTGATGTGAGATAGCTTGTAAAATATCGATAAATACAAGAGACCAAAATTTAAAACATAAATTAAATTTAAAATTATAATTAATAAACAAAGTGGTGTTGGTGTATTACATCTTTTAGTTATTTTAGGTTTAGTGTAACTAATAAAATTGTCACTTAGTTTCAACAGCTATGTAACTGTGTTTTTTGTATTGCCTTTTTAATGATATTATCTCACATCAATACTACATATCATCTTGTTAGGATTAGAAGACATAAATCTAACAGTTACATGTGAATATAACCAAAATGCAAAGGAATAAGGCATAGAGAAGTAGAACAAAAGACACAAAGATTTAATGTGGTTCACCCAATCTTGGGCTACGTCCACCATAAAAAGAATCTAATCTTATTATCTGGTAATTTTAACCTGTAACAATATCCAATCCCTTGCAACCCAATACCATTGCAAGAAGCTACAAAATTCTCATTTGAAAACCCTAACCCTAAGACTTTTTAACAAGATTTATGTTGGTTAACAAGTTAACCCTAAAAATAATTGACAAGTTAACCTAGGGAAATGCTTGATGAGTCAAATCAAAAAAGGTTCAATGAGTTAACCCCCTAAAAAATAATTCAGGGACCCCATGATACATGGCGAGTGTACAATACTTTCTTGATTAGTCACCACAAACCAACACATCTTTTATTTTCTCTCCATCATTTTAAAGTGGAACCTAACAATAGAAGACAAATCCACTACCCAAGACATGGCCATGACGTATGCATATATATGCAATGTGTTCTCCTCCTTACATGTTATCATCTTAGTTTGGGTGTTGTTATGGATTACTAGTTGGGGTGTTTTGGAGGAGTCATACTTGACAAAACATTTATTTTTAAGGTATTGATAGAAGGGTAGGTTATGGTTTACAGGTTTTCTTGATTCATTATGTGGTTTCTTTTGTAAGGTCCTTCATTTACAATAAAATATTTAATTACATAATTACACATGATTTTTACATATGATTAAACACACATTAAATGAATTTAATTAAATTCCTCAAGACATAGACATGTTATTACATTGCAGCATAAAGTCTAAGTATATAAGCCAAATGATAAGAAAAACATAAAAAAATATGTTTATTCTACAAAAGACCATATGTTCTTGAGTAATTAAAGTACATAAAATATATATTGCTGATGATGATGATCCTGATAGGAGCTCTCAACATCTATCTCCATTGACCAAACCATAGGTGAGAACATTGTTGGAGTTATTTTATGCCAAACCACGAAGCATTTATGCTTCCCAAAAATCTATTTAACTCAAAGGATACATGACCCTACAATGAAGACGTCTAGCAACTCAAAACTAGTAGGGGAGTGAATTTGGTGTAGCCATTGTATCTACATTCTAAAGTGCTAATGTATTAACAATATAATATGGGAGAGATTAAATAAAAAAATAATTCAATTTATTAAACACATACTAAGAGGTCTAGAAGTAAGCTTTGGTCAAAGCATCTATTTGGTTAAGTACCCAACAAAAAAGTTAAAAGTAGAGACTCACTCTTCTCTAGAAACATACCCTTCTCTTTTTTCCTTTATTTGGCACCCATCCATAATCACATACATAATAAACATTAAAAACACAAGCATGCATATAAAATATCGTAATAAAAAATAAGAGCATTCAAAGGAATACAAGGACACATAATTGCATAAAATAACAAATAAGAGCACACATTATTGTATAAGAGCATATAGGTTCTATGGGTAGGCATATTTGTAAGTCTATAAAAGCACTCATTGGATTATAGAAGCATCTAACTACACAATATATTCTTGATAAATATGTTCATGCATGGATACTAATTTAACCATAATTACATAAGAAAAACTAATAATAATATTTTCCCATCATGCACATGAGGGTATAAAAACTCGAACAAGCATTTATAAACAAAACATACAAAGGCTTATTTTGTGCATATCTAACAACTAACCTTCCAAATTTTAAATGTCTATTTAGTCACATTTATTCTTTATTAATATTTGAGATAATATATCATAAGTCAATAAAGAAAATCTAAATAAAAAAAAGTTTAATGCCTTCTCAAATACATTCTAGAATTTCAATATGTAATGGCCAAACCCCAAATAGTTCTTTCAATTCTAATTTCTATGTTATTTCAAGTTTGTCTTGGACCCACAAAAAAAGAAACTACTGATTATTTTTGGGTTTTTCTTCTTTTATTTTTAAATATATTTTTTAATGTGTGTGTGTGTGTTTTGATAGCTATGCTACTTAAAATTTTGAGAAATGAATAATGCTTATAATACATAAATAAAACAATTACAAAAATGAACCAATAGCAAATAACCTAACTTCAAACTCTAAAATATATAATTAATTTATTTCAGTTTCCAACCAATTACATAACTTATACAACAAATTTATGGCTAATGGCAAATATAAGTTACATTTGAATTAGTCCTTATCTTGGGTGACGTCAACTGTTGGTAATTCCAGATTGGTCTCAAGAAACAAGTGATATATTCTCCAACAACTCTGGATATTATTCAACACCTAGATACTACTACCAATATTCTAATTTTTTCTTAAACTATTATCACTACTAATAATTATTGAAATACCTAGATCTAAAGCTAGAATGATGAATTTTATGATGTAAGGTTGGATTATTTCTACTGATGTTCACCTATGTTGTAAAATAGTACTAACTTCTGCTAACAATTAGTTCTTTCCACACACAGATATGATTTTATTTTCCAAATGCCTATGTTGAGGGTGTTGAATTAACATCTAAAGCTATAAAAAAAGCCTCCAGGACACCATAGATTGATAATATCACATATTCCTTTCTCTGATATGTAATATGAACTATTCTCCCATTTGATCTAACCTAATACTAATGAAGGCTCCTCACAAATTATTGATAAATTGAAGAAGTTGAATGATCTTGTGTAATGGAAACCCTTGGATGATGTTGCACACCTATAGGTTTTAATCCACTAGGAGATTTATCCTCAAAAGATCCCCAAATGCTTAAAAACTCTTCTCTAGAGCTTCACACCATTGCTGGTACAAAAAATATTTTCTAGATATGGAAATTGGCTCTCCAACTTCTTTTTATTCATTTTTATTTTTGCCTCCAAATGCAACTTTGAAATTAGGATGTTCTATTCACCCTTTTAATCATAAAATAATATTTTATTATTTTTAATCCCCCACCTAGGGATTCAAACTTCATGAGGGGGTCATACCATGACTCAAAGTCCCCCTTTTAAGTTTTAATATAAGTTGTGTGACTAGCGAATTGGACCATTATTTTAATAACTTATTATATCATAGTGATTATAATAATCACTTTAATATTAATTTATTAAGCCAAACATAAGAAATAATTAAATTATTCCCTAAATAATTAGTAGCTCACTCTTTTGGACCTCGATTCAAGTTCTATCTGATGTCTCTTGTCTACTGCTAGTGTTTGACCATCGTGAGCCAATTGGTAGTCCCTTTCTAAAATTTAGAAACTCTCCTGAAAAATAGGAATTGTGCCATAAGTGTCTAGGATGATCTCGAAGGTCTCTTGGTGTGTCCCTACTAACTCCCAGTTCATCCCTAAAATATAGGGATTCCTCCTAAAATCTAGGAGACTGTCCAAGATTGGTCAAACCAGTTGTCCTAGCCTTGATATTTCATAAAAATCCCATAAAAGGGTTAAGTATCCATCTTATTAGCCAATGTGACCCCGCTAATAGGCCAATCCTGCTAGCTAGTATTGACAGTAAGGGAGCTAAAAAAATGGGGATGTTATCCACCCTCCCCAAAGATTGCTTGTCCTCAAGAAAAGCTAGTACAATATTCTTATGGAGAAGGTTTTGTTTCCATTCAAACATAACATATTTTGTCAATTTTATTTTAGTTAGATGTAATTTAACTCTATATTTTGAAGAAGTTTGTAATAATATTTTTACTTAAAGAAATAATGAATGTTAATATTATATAGATTTCATATGTAATATTTGGACAAGATAAATATATATTTAAAGAAATTCTTTATTTTCAAATTATTCATTTGAATCCACATTCTTTAATAATCTATTAACATATTACTTTAGGATATCATTAATTAAAAAATGTTTATGTGAGATAAGACTTAAAAATAATCACAAGAAAATCTAAAGTCTACATAAGAAAACTTGAAGAATCTCTAAGAAACAATAGTAGAAATACTTACATAGTATTGTTCTATTAAATTATTAAAACATTGTGTCATCATTATATAAAACTAAAGGTCTTAAGATATAAAAAAGGATTTATAATTGAAATAAATAAGAAAGATCAACTTGTTAGAAAGAAAGCACAAAATATCAACATAAATCTACTAAATGAATAAGGAAGAATATGTGTACATATAGATGCAAGTTCATCCACAAAATGTGGGATGACCTCCTTCAAACTAGAGTGCTGGAAAAACCACCCAAGGTAATAGGGAGATGTGTCACATATATCATTTGACACCACTCACAAACCCATAAAAACCTCAATACCTCTCTTAGAACAAGTCAAATAGGTGACACCTTAGTTGACACCTAACTAGGCTTAACAAAGCCATGTGATAAATAAAAAACACTAACACCCCCCCCCCCCCCCCCCCCCCCCCAATTAAGCATAGCTTAGGTGGGCATGAAAGATATGAGTCCCAATAACAAGACCTGGTAAGGTACTCATTTACAATGCAAATAACTCAGAAGCAAGGAGAAATGAGGAAACAATGGGAAAAAAAACCTCCCTTCAAAAAGAGGTAAGATGCAATGACATGTACATAGAAAGATTGACGCAAGGTAGGGAGCAAGAGGGGCCAAAGGATGGTGCACCCTGATGATCCTAGCCTTCCCAACACATGCGGAAGCAAAAAACAACAACAATGAGAGAGAGAGAGAATGCCAGATCTTTCATATATTTCATCAAATAGAGTAATACATGCTGGGCTTTAAGGCCTTCCCGGTTAGGGCCAGATATTACAATGAATTATAGAAGTCCTCCAACATGTGAGGATCTGCCAACAATCTCTTTTCTAAATCCCTCTTCTATCTTCTCCCCAAAAATTGACTCCCTAAACTACAACCAAACAGCTACATTTATACAAGCTATTGAGCTGAGTCGGCCTACAGATTTGCAATCAATGGAAGAAATGGGTAGATCTAGGACCACATGCTTCCCAATGATGGATTCCAACATTAAATATGTGATCCAATATAAATGCACAAGTCAGCCTCAACTGGAAACAAAACTAAACCCGTCGGTAAAAGAGATATCCGAGCAGCAGACAAGAAATGCCGAGCGCCAGTGGAAACAACCAACCACCTAGGAGATAACTGACCACACTGGTAACCAAAAGAAACTAACCAACTACTAACCAACTCAGTCATAGCAGAAACTAAGCAACACAGACAAACTCCAAATTATTTTTGGTGACACAGGATTGCTGAGGACCCAAGATGCTCTTGCATCAGACACCTGGGGTT
The DNA here is from genome assembly GCA_027943335.1 of Chamaecyparis obtusa. Lineage (NCBI taxonomy): Eukaryota > Viridiplantae > Streptophyta > Pinopsida > Cupressales > Cupressaceae > Chamaecyparis > Chamaecyparis obtusa. The sequence continues at coordinate 81,403 of BSBK01005255.1, forward strand.
ATTTTGAAATGATTCTCTAAATCATTTGGTAGGTCTGGTCTAAGTTGCATCCAACTCAAACTGTGAAATCCATGAACTATCTTCCATCGGTCTATTCTTCCACTTTACTAGATATTCCATATATTGTTTTCCTCTTGTGCTCTTGCCAACTCTTTCCTTCAAAATCTGTTTGACTTCATCATTCTATTTCTTAGGATATTCTATCGGTACTGTCATTTCTTCATCAGGTTCATGATACTCATATAAATCAAAAATGTTGAAAATAGGTGATATGTCCATGTCATCAGGTAACTCAATCTCATATGCATTTCCACTGTCAAATTTCCTCAAAATTTTGCAAGGTCCAAACTTTTTCATCTTCAGCTTCCCATATGTTCCAACAGGAAACTGACCTTTCTTCAAATGAACCATCACTTCATTACCAACATCAAAAGTCTTATGTCTCCTTGATCTATCAACTCTGTCTTTGTATTTCTGATTACTATCTTCCAACTTTATCTTCACATCTTCATGCAATTTTTTCATGTACTCGAAAAACTTTACTCCTTCAAAACTTATCTTGTTTTCATCAGCAATGTCTCTCAAATCAGATATTCCTCTCGACTGTGTGCCATTCACAATCTCAAATGGTGTCTTTCCAGTACTCCTATTCACTGAATTATTGTATGCAAACTCTCCTTGTGCCAATACAGAATCCCAATTACTCGGTGTGTCTCCAACTAAACATCTCAAAAGATTTCCCAAACTCCTATTCACAACTTCAGTCTGTCCATCAGTTTGTGGGTGAAATGTAGAACTATACTTTAGTTCAGTGCCAAATTTCTTCCAAAGGGTTTTCCAAAAGTATCCAACAAATTTACTGTCTTGGTCAAAGATAATACTCCTCGGTAATCCATGCAATCTGACAATTTCCTTAAAGAAAAGATCTGCTACATGTATTGCATCTGATGTCTTTCTACAAGGTATAAAATGTGCCATCTTAGAAAATCTATCCCCAAAAACAAATATAGAATCATTACCTCTTACTGTCTTCGGTAATCCAAGAACAAAGTCCATATTGATGTCAATCCAAGGTTTCTCAGGTACAATAATCGGTGTATACAATCCAGTATTCTGACTTACTTCTTTTGCAACTTGACAAACTCCACAACTTTTCACAAATTTTTGAACATCTTTATACAACTGCGGCCAATAGTACTTCTCCTTTAGCAAATTCCATGTTTTATCAATACCAAAATGTCCAGCCAAACCACTACTATGCTTTTCTTTTATCAGATTAGTTCTCATTACTCCCCTCGGTATACACAACTGAATACTTTAAACAACATAGCTTCCTGAATAAAATATTCATCCCACTTAGTATCTTGTTGATCTTGAATAGGTGATCTACACTTTCTCCATGGCTCAGAAAAATTAGGGTCAGATTCATAAGAATCTCTCATCTCATCAAAACCAAGAACTTCAATTTTCATCTCGGTCATCAAAGATCTTCTTCTACTCAATGCATCAGCAACTCGGTTAGTGACTCCACTTTTATGCTTTATCACAAATGTATAACTTTGCAAATACTCAACCCATTTCATATGTCTCTGATTCAACTTATTCTGACTACCCAAGTACTGTAAAGCCTTATGATCGGTATACAACACAAATTCACTCAGTAGAAAATAATGTCTCCATTTCTTCAATGCTTGAACAATGGCATATAATTCCTGATCATACACAGAATATTTCCTTCTAGCATCATTCAACTTTTCACTAAAGAAAGCAATAGGTTTACCTTCTTAACTCAATATAGCTCCAATTGCACTTCCACTTGCATCACATTCTACTTGAAATACTTTACTAAAATTAGGTAAATGCCAAAATAGGCAATTCAACAACCTTCTGCTTCAGAGTCTCAAAACTTCTGTCAGCTCCATGTGTCCACTTGAATTTTCTTTTTTCTCCTTTCATAGTCTCAGTCATAGCATTACAAATTGAACTGAAATTTCTTATGAACTTTTGGTAAAAATTTGCCAAACCATGAAATGATCTTACCTCACTAGCATTCATAGGTGTAGACCAATTCAAAATAGCTTCAACCTTTTTAGGATCCATCTTCAAACCATCAGCTAAAATAACAAATCCCAAATACACAATCTCTTCTTTCATGAATGAACACTTTTTTAGATTTATCAGCAACTTTTCTTCTTTCAGTCTCTGCAAAACTAGTCTTACATGCAACAAATGTTGTTCTTTGGTCTTACTGAATATCAAAATATCATCAAGATATACAATCACAAACTTACCCTAAAATTTCTTCAAAACTTCATTCATCAGCCTCATAAAAGTACTTGGTGCATTAGTTAAACCAAAAGGCATAACCATCCACTCATACAAACCTTCTTTTGTCTTGAAAGCAGTCTTCCATTCATCACCTTCTCTGATTCTGATATGATGATATCCACTTTTCAAATCAATCTTTGTGAAATACTTTTCTCCAGTCAAACCATCCATTATGTCATCCATTCTCAGTATAGGAAACCTATACTTCACTGTTATCTTATTGATTGCTTTGGAATCAGTACACATTCTCCATTCTCCATTCTTCTTAGGTGCCAAAACAACAGGTACTGCACAAGGAATCAAACTTTCTCCGATCAAACCTTTCTCCAGCAACTCTTGAATTTTTCGGTTCAATTCCTAGTTCTCAATAGGTGTCAACCGATGAGGTGCTTTATTTGGCAAACTAGCTCCAGGAATTAGATCCATGCAATGATCAATGCTTCTTTTTTGTAGCAAACCATCAAGTACATTATCAAAAATGATATCAGTGTACTTGGTGAGTAACTTATCAATCTCCTCAGGGACTTTATCCTCTGTTTTCTTACTCAACTTGTTAGGAATCACAGCAAAACATACATCATTCTTCTTCAAAGAACTAAAAAAATTTCTTCCCTCCATCAAGCAAACTTTCACAGATGTGCAAACATTACTAACAGGTTCTTCCATCAATGGCAACAAGATTTATTTCTTTCCATTAGCCACAATAGTATACTTATGCATTCTCCCATCATATATAGCATGTCTATCATACTACCAAGGTCTACCCAACAAAATATGGCAACAATCCATAGGCATCATATCACATAACACCTTATCATAGTACTTTCCAATCTTCAAATTCACATAACATTGTTCACTTACCAAGAGTGTATGCTCATCTTTGATCCAAGAAATCTGATAGGGCTTCGGATGTTTCAATCTTTCCAACTGCAACTTTGTCACCATCTCCTCAGATGCCAGGTTCTCCAAGCTACCACTATCAATGATTACCTTTCAAAATTTATCAAAAACTCTACATCTGGTCTTGAAAAAACTTTTCCTTACCGGATCTTCCTTTTTACTTTCATTCCACAGTGCTCTTCTTACCATCAAGTTATTTTCTTTCTTAGGTTCATTTGGTGGTTCTTCCTGTACCAAAGCATTTTTACTGCTATCGGCCTTCTTACTTGCTTATGTGCACTCAAAAGATCTATGTCCTTCTTCTCCACAATTGTAACAAGTTCCTTGGAAACTTCCTCTGCTATAACCACCTTAGTAGTTACTGCCTCTACCTCTAGATGAACTCTCACCTTTCCACTCGGTCTTGCCTTTGTCTAGATTTGTCTTTTCTAGTTCAAATCTACCATTTTCACCATTAGATCTACCTCTTCCTCTAGGGAATCTACCACCTCGACCTCTCTATCTTTGCTCATGTCTTTTGTTCTGTTTCTCCTCAACTTTCAAAGCAAATTGATAAGCCTATTCAATACTCTCCAACCTGACCATACTAATTTCCTCTTGGATGGAAATTATCAAACCATTCAAGTATCTACCAATTCTTTCCACATCATCTTCATCATGTCCAGATCTGATATCCAATCTATATAATTCCTCAGTATATTCTTTTATTGAGCTATCCTTCTATCTTAAACTTTGCATTCGCTGAACTAGGTTAATCTGATAATCACAAGGTAAAAATTTTCCTTTCAGCTTATTGACCATTTTACTCCATACTTTGATTTTGTCCTTTCCTTTCTTCTTCCTATCCAATTGTAGATGTTCCCACCATAAGGATGCATGACTTTTCAACTTTGTGCTTGCAATCTTCACCTTCTTGTCCTCAGAAATGTTTTCATACTCAAAATACTTTTCCATCTTGGTGATCCAGTCCACCACTTCATCAGAATCTAGCTTTCCACCATACTCAGGAGGATTGAATTGTGGTGTCACTTTCAGACTTGTCAAGGCCTTCAAAAATCTTTCTTCACCTTGATCCATAAAAGGTGCAGGTTCTGCATTCACCTATTCTACTTCAACTTCATCATCACTAACATCTTCAAGATGTTTGCCTCTTCTCTGGGCTATCTCAATGGCTTCTAGCCTAGCAGAAATATGCCCTAGCATATCTGCCAATCCTAGATCTGCATCTTGCCTCCCATGAACCATCTTGACAAGCTTTTGTAATTGCAGGTTAGATCACAATCTGCTACCCCACAACAATCAACTAGGGTTTCAAGAGGAACTTGTAGATCTAGATCTGTAGACCTAGATCAAGATCTCACCTCGCTCTGATACCACTTGACGCAAGGCAAGGAGAAAGAGGGGCCAAAGGATGGCGTACCCTGATGATCCTAGCCTACCCAACACACGCGGAAGCAACAAACAACAACAATGAGAGAGAATGCCAAATCTTTCATATATTTCATCAAATAGAGTAATACATTCCGGGCTGTAAGGCCTTCCCAGTTAGGGCTAGATATTACAATGAATTACAGAAGTCCTCCAACATGTGAGGATCTACCAACAATCTCTTTTCTAAATCCATCTTCTATCTTCTTCCCAAAAAGTGACTCCCTAAACTACAACCAAACAACTACATTTATACAAGAAGCTATCAAGCTGAGTCGGCCTACAGATCCGCAATCAACAGAAGAAATAGGTAGGTCTGGGACTAAATGCTTCCCAATGATGGATTCTAGCATGAAATCCATGATCCAATATAAAAGCACAAGTCGGCCTCAATAGGAAAAAAAACTAAACCCGTCGGTAAAAGAGATAATCGAGCAGCAGACAGGCAATGCTGAGAGCTAGTGAAACAACTGACCACCCAGGAGATAACCGACCACACTCGGTAACCAAAAGAAACTGACCAACTACCGACCAAATCAGTCAAAGCAGAAACCGAGCAACACAGACAAACTCCAAATTATTTTTGGTGACACAGGATTGTTGAGGACCCAAGATGCTCCTGCATCAAAGATGGATCATGATAAACCCCAAGGACTACTTCTAGCATAACGCACAATGTGTTCTCCCATAAGAGAGAAATTAGAGAAGATCATATGACCCCCCCAAAAGATATGAAGTGATGAACTCCATGTAATGTTTGTAGATGCTCGAAACTGGATACAAAAGATGATCCATGAATGTTGAAAAATATTCCTCCCCTTGGGAAGAAACACCACCATAAATGTGTGCAAGATTATTCCATTATATATATAGGAATATGTAGGAAGCAAGATGAATGTCTCTAAATGCTACACATAATCCAAAGATTAAAATGATGCTAGTGATGTCTTCAAATGATGCTAAAAAAAATCTAAGCTAATGTTGATGTGTGAAGTTGATAATATACCACATGAAAGATTCTAGAACAGGGACAATGGATGTATGGTGATGTTTAGCCTAATGAGAATTCAATACTGGTGCAAATGAAGATAACTGAGTTGGATATTGCAACTCATGAATATCTCTACTTGCCAAATTAATCAAATTGGTAACTAGGATAGTTTTCCCATTACTTACGGATTGGACATCCCCAAAGTAGTTATCAATTGATTCAATAGGCTCATTTATCTATCAACCCATGGACGTGAACTTGAAATGGTGCAAAAAATTATATGCACTAAGTTACAGTAATTGCAATCACTATTCTACTGAAAGGAAACATTGCATTCTTGAAAACAAATAGTGGAGAGTAACTTGTCTCTGTAGGAATTAGAAAGCTTCAAATAGTTTACTCTACTCAACAAAATCTAGAAATAAAACAGGTCCCTACTCTATTTTCCTTGTTGCAGGAACAAACACATGTTCTTCTACCTAGTGGTTGCAAGAACAATAGTTACTAAATAATGGCTAAAGAAATACAAGGAAATAGTAATGTTCACTCACCAAGTGGCCCCCCTTGGGTGAGTGAATTGGAACAATTTAATATATGCTTATTGGAACAAAGACATCTCCATTTTATTCATAACTGGAAACCAAGTACATACTGAATAGAAACTGTATTAACTAGAATCGCCCAAAAACTACAGTAAAGACTTATGTTCTTATTGATAATCTAACTCTATTGAGAAGTCTACAAGAAACTTATTTATAACAAAGGACTTCCTTTACTAACTCCTAAACTATCGTCCATATCAGTTGTATGGATTACAACAATTTTATCTCTTTACAAACATGTTTGAGACAATTCCTTTACTGACAGAACACGTCTTCGCTTATTAAATAATCTAGCAGAAATATAGGTTCTTCTTTACTAGATTTCCTCCTAAGTGTAGTGGTTTGCACTTTACTTTCTTAATGATAGTCCAATGTATTTATGGTAGTCGACAAACCACTCCTGGAGGTTGTAGAATTGGTCCAGAGTCCTCCATGCTGTTAGCTTCTTCAATACCTGAATGACTTAGTCCTTCAAACGATGATTAGTAGCACACGCCATATTTATAACATAAGATTATCTCATCATCCTACTTTGAATAAAACATCTATATACTAATTCATTCTTGTAGGAAAGGGTTTTCTTGGCTGCATAAACATATTCACATTTAAATCATCCATAAGAGTATGAATAATATAAAAAGTGATTAGTTAATCCATAGGCAATATTAGTTAAGTGGTCCCTGTTCTTATCATCAAGAGATGATTGTTTAGACTTAAAATAGGTCCTTATAATGCCTTTATATAAACATTGTCTTAAAAGAGTTTAGTGAAAATATAATAACAAACTAGCTTCTAGACTAACAAACTAAGAAAGCATGAAACATAATAGGCCATAAAATGACCTCATTGAATTCCCCCCAACTTATATCATTGATGGCCCCTCAGCAAATGCAATGTTGGTGATTCTAGCATTCATTCAGAAGTTTGATGGTGAACTTTTCCCTGCTCCTCCTTTTTCTAGGCTCTAGTAGTATCCTTTGGTATCCGTTAGCTTCTCCCATCATGCTACTTTAGTCACCATATTGTGGGATTCAATATTTTCATCCACACTGAGCAGGGGCCACATTAAAAGTGGTGGTTGAAACTTAAGAGGAACCCAATGGCTTGACCTAACTCTTCCTAACACCACATACCAAGGAGATCTACGTGTTGCAGAATGTAGTTTCATGGAGAATGTGGTTCCCTTATCTTAAAATTGATAGGTAAGCTCATCTACCTCTGAGTTATGGATCCCAATGCATGTTGTTCTTCAATTCTTTCCATCTATTCATAATATATGTAATCCGCTTCCCTGAGGGCTTCTATTTGTAACCTTGCACCATGGTAATTAGGTTAAATTAGCTAGTCATAATATACCCTCTTTGCATCTTTTTTCTCCTACCCTGATGGAGAAAGGTGTGTCCAACTCTTCATAGTTGTATGGTATTGCCTGATGTTCTTGACTTAATTCATTCTGAATCCAGGACATGAAAGCTCTAAGTTGGATATCTCCCACATAGGCTAGGGGATTCCAATATCTGCCATGAGGGACAATATAGTTATGAAGGTATAACTCACATAGAAGTTTTTAAATAGTCGTGGGTGAGGTTTGGAATGCGGAATAAAACTCATGCAGAGTTTCTAGAGAAGGGTTAAGACCTTGCACTATTCTAGTCAACTTGAGATTGAGGAATTACTCATTCAAGTAAAGAGTATAGACCCTTGTTGGAGCTTTGTATTTCATCAATTCATGAATTAATGAGGTAATTTTAGTAACCTTCTCCTTCAACAATTCTATCTCTTCTTCCTTCGCAAGTATTTCATGGTATTTCTCATCAATTATTTGTTGAAGTTTCTTCTTTTCCTCTTGCCATAATGCTCTCTATAATAGCATATCCTAGTACAAACTAAGTCCTGCTATCAAAGTGGTGGATAGATTAGGCGGTGGTAGAGGTCCTTGATTTTCAACAAATATATATATTTATCTATTTCATTAGCTGGTTTCTCATTATTTTTTTGTTCATGGGTTGGTGATCCTGTACAAACCACCATGGCCCTTTCTGTGTTTATTTCACCCAACTATTGGGAAGTGTAATACCCCAAAAATGGGCTATATGTTCATTAACCTCCTACATCCTCAAATCGAATGAAATCGACATAGAAGTCCTAACCTAAGGCACATCTGCACATCATCGAATCTAATTGATTATCTTAAATTCTGCATCAGTGAATATTCCTAGCAATATTCTTAATTATCTTAATTACCTTTAATTTAATGATTATTTGGCGATAAATCACATTTATCCTAAAGTTTGATTAATTGAATATTTTCATATTTAATTAATTAGATTTAATATTTGCCACTTAATTGTTTAATTAAATTTAATTCTATCTATTATTAATTATATTATTTAATTTTGACAATAAATCCAATATCCTATGAATAATTGATTAAATTCTTATTTAATTAATTAAAGCATGTTGTCATTATTTAATAATATAGTTTTTAATAAAAGTTTGATTAAATGATTGATTAACCCATAAATCAATTATTTATTTTAAAAATTAGTTAAGTTGAGAGTAAATCATTTAATTATTTATTTAATTCTTAATTATTATGCACATTCAAAAGAAACAGTTAAACTCCAAATCAGAAAATCAATGCAAAGTGTTGACTTTTTGGAACTCAACATCCTTTTGGAGTTCAAAAAGCTATTCTAAACTCTAATTTGACTTAAAAATTTATTTTTGCATGCTTTTGCATAATTTTGAGAATTAACTATCTTTCATGATCAGATAACTCAAAAATCAAGCTGAGTTAATCTAAGTGATTTATGGTTTTTTCCATGCACCTCCAAAGCCCTGGATTTCTATAAAATCAAGGCTCAACTCTTCATAATTCATCTCATAATTTGTGAACTTATGCTAGTGAATTGCTATCTGGAGAATCGGAGCTTCTTTGCGAATCAACCACGTTTTGTGAGATCACTTTTATTTTCATATTATTGTTAGATCATTTTAGCATATCAATTTCCATATTAGCATAGATTCATATCAAGTTTTCATCATATTATTGTATCTAAAATCCAAAAAAAAAAGATTAATTGCATTCATATTTCATATCAGTTTTTCATTCAAATCCTTCATTTAGGTGTCATCTAGGTCACTGATCTCGATTGCAATCTGAGAACATCAATCTCGCACCTATTAGAAGGTAGTAAATCACTTGGTTAGATTAGATTTCAATTTTGCACAATTTTGATTATAGCTAACCTCTAATGTTTTACTGAAGTGTTGTGTCTACAGATCAGGTACAATTTTCACACACACATTTTTGGCACCCACCGTGGGTTAAAAGTGAAAAGGCATCAAAAACCTTGGATCTGGAGCCAAGTCCCCTTGTGGTACAATACTATGAGTCATCTTTAGAGAGGGTTAACCATAGCGGACATTCCCTTCATAGGGAAAACTGCGTCGACGAAACCTCAAGCAGTAATAGCCATTTTCGCCGTGGTAGTGACAGCCGCTATATAAATGTCCTTGTGGAAGAAATTTTCATAGGTGTGGTTCATTTTTGGGTTGTCAGATCTCCCTAGCAACTCCTGAAGATTAAGTTCTCAGACTGTGTCAAAACCCTGGTGCGCCGGGATTGGAGTTCACCCCTTTGAATCATAAAAGTTGCAGAGTCAAACCATTACTAAAAACCCTAGCGAGGCCAAATTTTCATTTTCTAGGGTATATGTGCGTTATTGCAAAACATTTTGGAACATACACAATTAGTGCTTCGAAAGATTAGAACGAATAAAATCACTTGATTGTTCATGCGCAAGGTTGCTTTTGCCCTTGTTCATTGTTTTCAAACATGCTTGAAATCATTAGCTTGTTGTTTTGCGTGCTTGTTTATCTATCTGGTTATTGAAAATGAACAAATCTGTTACAATCCTCAAATCTAGACAGTACAATTTGCAAACAAGCTGAAACTGAAAATCCTAAATTTGCAAAATTTGAAGTGAAATTCTTTTCTGGAGTCAAAAGTCATCTCAGAAGGTCAGAAAGTCATATGAGTTTTTATCAAATGTCATTTCAGTACTGCCCAACTGTCGTATGGTGAACTACCCAGTGTCGTACGAGTCTTTATGCCAGTCCAATTCAAAAAGTCAAATCCTGCTAGCAACTGTCGTATGAGTTTGCAAACTGTCGTTTGGGAAATTTTTGAAAGTTGTCAGAAAATTGTTAGAATTGCCAGATACTTAGCTTTTTCAGCCTATTTCCAGAATCTGTCGAACAAATCACTATGTCAGGAATAGAGTAGTAGCCATTGAGAATTAGTACACATGTCTCAAAGAATCAGTACACATGAGGAAGAAATTCTAATCACTACTATGATGAAACAGATGCACGCTATGCAAGTTGAACTTAACAATCTTAAGAAAGAGAAGGAACCCAAGGAATTCTCCAGGGAAGCTCTATGCCCTTTTCCATTTGATAAAGACTTGTACATGTCACCATGCCCCTAGACAGAATGTGAGTAGCATGACAATCCTTATGATACCTCTTCCATGGAGAGTGACACATCCATCTTTGGAGACTATGATGACTATGATGATGGACAATATAATGATACCTATGATACCTTTGTTCCTAAGAGTCCTCCTCATTGTGTGTTCCTACTTACTGGAAATGGGATGTCACATTGGATAGATCATGATGGTGATCCATATGATTCTGATTTTGAAAAAGATTTTGATGATTTTTGTGAACAATACCTTGATTATGATCCATCTACTTCTATTGAGGAATATAAAATGTACCATGCTGATTTGAAACGTCAATACTATAAGGATCTCTCCTCTAAGAACTCTCAGGCTGAAAATAAAGACTACACTCTCAAGCAAGATCATTTTAATGTTGGACCTTTGTCTTGTGATGGTTCCCTTCCATCCCCTACTTCCTCCAATACCCGTACATTTCCTAAAGCTTCTGAGTCTTTCAAATCTTTCACAGTACCTTCATCCAACACAAGCCCTGATACTTTTCATGCGGTTCCCTATAGTTATCCTCCAGGGCTACCTCTTAAAGAAACTCAAGCTAACCTTCACTTGGCTGCAAATACTTTCAATAATGATAAACCTAAAGAGCCTAAGCCTTCATATGCTATAATCGCTACTTCAGCTAGTCCTCCACCATCTCTTCCAAAGTCATCCGTACAATCCCAACATGCTTCCTTGTCCTTAGAAGTGGCTCCATGTCAAGAGGACTCTAAAAATGATGAAGAAAAGAACATAAAGAAAGATCAAGATCAAGAACCCTCCATGTCATCCACTCCTTTTCCCGATGTCTCTTATCCATTTCATGGTTCTTTTGATCTTGTACACCCTTTTTCATGCATTCCACCATGTCTTAAGTCTTCTCCTAAGCAAGATCAAGCTACTACTTACACTGTTGAGCTTATTGACAATCAAAATAACCTTACTATGCTTGCGCTTTCCAAAGATGATACTTCCATTAAGGTTGGTAAAAATGGTGTTGTTATTTCTGATGTTAAGCCTATTGAAAATCAAGAAAAAAATTATGCACTTATGCTATCCAAATATCCTTGTCAAGATCAAAGTCTTCCATCTTCTTATTCTACCACTCTATGTTCACTTCCACTTTCTACTCTTCCTAAGTCTTTGCAAGCTTTGAACAATCCTATCAAAGAAGGTGCTCATATTCAAGATATCCATGATTCTATTGAAAATCCTAATGCTCACTCTGAAGATGTTGATATCCTTGGTTGCCATATAGATGTTGATGAACTTATTGATTATCCTTTTGCATCTTTCGCATCCATCCTTAGACCTCCTCCACCACTACTAAAGGCTTCACGTCTACCTTCCATCTTGGGTCCTTATGTCCCTTCACTTTCCCCTCCTAACTCTCCTAATTCGCCATCCATCTTGGGTCCTTACATCCCTCCATCTCCCATCTTTCCTCAAGATCAACATAGATGCATACCCTTGAATCCTTTTTATCCACCCACCCATCTAAACCAGTCATATCCTCCTTCTTCTTCCACAAGTCCCAAGTCTTTTGGAAGTAACTTGAATGTTCAATACAAGAAAAAGAAGCAATACAAGAATCCATAAAAAAAAAAGGATCACCATGTCTCCTCTAAACGACATGGATGCATAAAGTCAAAAGAGATATCTAAGACGAAAACTACAAGACAAGTATGGGTTCCAAAATCCATCATTAAAGATATTCTCTCTAGATCATCAAAAAGAAATAAAAATCCTACGGCTATATGGATTCCAAAGTCTCTCTTGAAAGAGTCTGGTATTGAGCAAAAAGTTAAGTTGACATTCAAGCTTCCAAAGACTTCCACTTCATCTTCTTCCAAAAGCATTCCTCCATTCCATGTGCCTAAACCACAACCTCTACTATCCATTTGCCATATTCCTTCACATATTCCTTCATTCACGTTTCCTCCATCCTCTCGCCACCCTTCAAGGTGTGTGTTGATGTTGATCTTGCCTTCCTTTCCATCTACCCTTTCACAATCCTTCCATTCATTATCCTTCTACCTTCTATCTTTTTTCCTCATTTGCCTATTCCTCCTATCTTCCAACCTCACTCACTTTACATAAAACCTTATCCTCCATTTTCCTCTTCCATCTTCCTTTTCCTATCAGCATCTTTGAGCATATCATTTTGAATCCTTGGCATATCATGGTTTATCATTTCAAGGAGCACTATCTAAAAGCTTGCCTTCTTCCAAAAAAAAAAAAAAAAAAAAAAAATTGAAAATGTGCCTTGGTGAAAACCTAGAAATAGGCACCTTGGTAGCAAAAGTAAAGAGAAATAAATTCGTCCTATGGTGAAAACCACTCCCTTGTGGCGCCTTGGATAAGTACCATGATGAAAACCTGGCAATCAAGCATCATGCATAGTTCTTCTACATATTTCATCCATTCCATCTTCTCTCTTTGATCTTGACAATGTTGATCTATACATGAACATTTGGTTATTTTGTGAGCTATCTTATGATGATCTTGCTTTCATTCTCTTTCTGTTTAGCCTTCATGTCTATCTTCCTCCATTCATTTTCACCTTTCGCTATCTTTTTCCCCTTTGGTCTTGATCTAATAGAAGAAAGAGTAAAACACAGTGCTATGAAGCCTCTTGACATGTCTACTCCTTTGGACTGCATCCTTTCCTACTCTGACATTACGCTTTTGTGACTTATCCTATGCTAGCCTTTCATTGCTTGTCCCAAGGTGCTTTATATGACAATTTTCCCTAGCTTGGGTATTCTTGAGGAGTTTTCCATTGAGGATTTCTCCCCTTCATTCTCCTTAATTCTCTGGTCTTCCATCTCTTCCACTAGCTTGCCAATCCTTCTTGTTCTCCACCTTGCTAGACATTGGGACTGCACGATATGATCTTGCTTGGGAGTTTGCAATGGAAAAAGATGCTATCAAGTATACCAAGTATCAGAACAAGTATCAGAGCCAGTATCATAATGACCATAGGGGCTACACCTTTCACTTTAGTTTATGGGTCTGAAGCGGTACTACCTATTGAGGTCAAAATCTCATCACTAAGAATCAGAATGCATGGTCTAGTAACTGATGATGACTATAGACTATCTAGCTTGCAAGAACTTGAACTACTAGATGAGTGTAGACAAGTAGCGTATGATCATCTCAGAGTATATCAGAAGAGAATGTCTAGAGGCTACAACAAGAAAGTTAGACACAGAGAATTTCAAGTTGGTGATCTAGTCTTGAGAGAAAATCCTAAAAATCAATCCCATCGAGAACGCAAGGGGAAGTTTGAATCCAATTGGTTGGGTCCCTTTGTAATTACTGCTACTTTTGGCTCTGGTGCCTATCAACTCTCAACGACTGAAGGAGAACAGCTCTGAGAACCAATCAACGTTCTCCATCTGAAGAAATTCTACGCCTAAGGCATTCAGTCTATGGTAAAATGTCCTGAAATTTTTTTATTTATAAAAATTAGAAAAAGTCCTGAAAAAATGAAAATCTTGGTGAAAACCTAGCAATAGGCACCTTGATGATTCACAAAAAAATAAAAAATATCAAAAGTACAAAAAAAATGAAAAAAATGAAAAATACAAAAAAAAATGAAAAAAGAAAAAGTGCCTTGGTGAAAACCTGGAAACAGGCACCTTAGTAGCAAAAATAGAATCTTTGCCAAGATGGTGAAAACCCGGCAAACGGGCGCCACTTGTTTCAAAATGCTCCATCTATTAGTGCAATCTTGGTCTTTCCTAGCTTTCAGTTTTGCTTTAGTTTGTACATATCTCCCGGTTTGTTTCTGCATTTCCAGTTTTCAATAAGTCGGTCTGTACACCACTCAGCTCAAGCGTCTGTATCCTATCAATGGTTAACACTTGGGGGCAATCAATGTTATATCCTATGGCCTCCAGTATATCTTAGACGTATCATATCTAGTCAGAGTCCTTTGAAGCTTCATTTGAGTTAGTCAAGTCTGTCTCATCTCCAGAAAGGATTTTGCATCTACAACAAAAATCAAACACAAACTGAAAACAATCTGTGCTTTTCATGCTTTTATCTCCTTGTATGCTTACTGATTCGCATTGAGATTTTTGCATATTGTGTCCCTTCGAGCTCTTCGATGATGTCCTTTATAGGATTTAGAGAGTGATGACTAGGGGCATAATCTTTTCTTTGTCTTCTACTTGTATGTGAAAATCTAACGTCTTTGGAAATTCTGGATTGAAATGGTGTCCGACTATAAGAGCCTCTATCTCGAATTGGATGGCCATGCATACCTCGACCATTGATACCCGGAAAATTCAAAGAAGTTTGATCTAACTATTATCTTTTTGAGTAAGTTCTTTCTCCTATTGTGAAACGCGATCTTACCTAAGGATGTGAACGATAAAGGATCACTACAGGTAATTCACACTGGATTTAGAATGATCTCTTGACTGTTTGATGTGTATGTTAAATGCAAATTGCTATATCAAAATGGATATGATACTCAGGTCATCTTGGCACTTGTGCCTTGGTGCTTGTATCTAATCTGACATTCCGAAAATAAAACCAATATTCATATGTCCATGGTTGTTTGACCAGTGGGTGTTGTATTGGTTCTTGAGCGTTACAAATCAATATTCATATGTCTATGGTTTCATGGCTAGAGGGCATTGTATTGATTTATCTAGTTACCTAAAAGTTCAATGATGATAACAAATCGACATATGATCAGTGAGTAGGTCCTAGGTCTTAGGTTGCATTTCATTTTTCATCTTTGCATGATCTCACAATGATTAAACGAACTTCAATGCTTAAATGATTCTTCAATCACCTATTCCAATCTAACAAGAGTTGAAACCTTACACGAAGGTCCAACCAATGAAACAGCAAGTAGAACCCTTTTTCGGGATCAAAATCAAAATCTGAGATCATTCATATTATTAACTACTTGCATAATCAACCTTAAATCATCACAGAAATCTAGTACTCAACTTAACTAATTATCTTCCATCAAACTATCAAAATTTCAACTTGGTCAACCATGGTCAACTCATGGTCCAACCTAGTCAAACTTGGTCTTTTGGACCCTCCAAACGATGCAGAATGCATTTTTGAACATGTTTAACCACTTCTCAAATCAATTAACATGCTTCTGAACTATCAACGCTGACTTTTCTTGTCAGATTTCAATTTTAATCCCGAAGGGGGCATGGTATTGCACATCATTCAAGTCTGTAAAAATTCTATCAATCTTTCCTCAGTAATCAAGACAACAACCATGTCTAGTTGCTAAATCATCAAAAGTCCTCATCACTCAGGGCAAATCTATCATCACTTGGGGCATATTAGATTCGTCGATCCATATCAATCTAGTATCCTCCTAATCTTGTAATCTGTATCGGCTTTTTGCAACCATCGGTTCATTAGTGTTATTTCCTTGGTTCTTCGGTAACTGAAGGGGTTAGATGTGATACCTACGTTGTGGTTCTACTAAGACAATCGAGTCTAGAATCGGTCACTCACTTCTTTGCAATCCTAAGGTTCAGAATCAGGCGTTTTGACACTCTTTCGCAATCATCGGTTCATCTCTGCTATAGTGAACATTATCTTTGGTCATTCAGGACCTAATATCTTCAAATCTTTCAATCATCATATCTTTCAAATCAGTTTCATATCTTTATCATACACAGACTATCTTTGAACCACTACGCTTCACACAATAATTCAAAGAGGGGCAAAATGTAATACCCAAAAAATGGGCTATATGTTCATTAACCTCCTACATCCTCAAATCGAACGAAATCGACATAGAAGTCCTAACCTAAGGCACATCTGCACATCATCAAATCTAATTGATTATCTTAAATTCTGCATCGAGGAATATTCCTAGCAATATTCTTAATTATCTTAATTACCTTTAATTTAATGATTATTTGGCGATAAATCTCATTTATCCTAAAGTTTGATTAATTGAATATTTTCATATTTAATTAATTAGATTTAATATTTGCCACTTAATTGTTTAATTAAATTTAATTCTATCTATTATTAATTATATTATTTAATTTTGACAATAAATCCAATATCCTATGAATAATTGATTAAATTCTTATTTAATTAATTAAAGCATGTTGTCATTATTTAATAATATAGTTTTTAATAAAAGTTTGATTAAATGATTGATTAACCCATAAATCAATTATTTATTTTAAAAATTAGTTAAGTTGAGAGTAAATCATTTAATTATTTATTTAATTCTTAATTGTTATGCACATTCAAAAGAAACAGTTAAACTCCAAATCAAAAAATCAATGCAAAGTGTTGACTTTCTGGAACTCAACATCCTTTTGGAGTTCAAAAAGCTGATCTAAACTCTAATTTGAGTTAAAAAGTTATTTTTGCATGCTTTTGCATAATTTTGAGAATTAACTATCTTTCATGATCAGATAACTCAAAAATCAAGCTGAGTTAATCTTAGTGATTTATGGCTTTTTTCATGCACCTCCAAAGCCCTGGATTTCTATAAAATCAAGGCTCAACTCTTCATTAATTCATCTCATAATTTGTGAACTTATGCTAGTGAATTGCTATTTGGAGAATCGGAGCTTCTTTGTGAATCAACCACATTTTGTGAGATCACTTTTATTTTCATATTATTGTTAGATCATTTTAGCATATCAATTTCCATATTAGCATAGATTCATATCAAGTTTTCATAATATTATTGTATCTAAAATTCAAAAAAAAAGATTAATTGCATTCATATTTCATATCAGTTTTGCATTCAAATCCTTCATTTAGGTGTCGTCTAGGTCACTGATCTCGATTGCAATTTGAGAACATCAATCTCGCACCTATTAGAAGGTAGTAAATCACTTGGTTAGATTAGATTTCAATTTTGCACGATTTTGATTATAGCTAACCTCTAATATTTTACTGAAGTGTTGTGTCTACAGATCAGGTACAATTTTCACACACACAGGAAGCTTGTGCTAAGGTATCTAAACCACCTTCATTAAAAATTTCCTCTACCACTTTGTGTACAACTCCCATATTAATCTAAGGATTCTCATTAGAAATATTATCTTCCTCTACATGCATAGAATCCTCCCCTTTATCTATAACTATATCTAACACTCTATTCCCTGTCAAAGGTACCTTTTGGGTTCTTTTGTTCAACTTCTCCTCCTACCTCAACCTCAACACCCTCATCAATTTTGTTCATGTTCTCCTCAAGATACTCAGAGGTCTCAACATTGATGGTTGGGGTTTCCTGAGTATGAACATCCTTACTAGGTTTCTTCTTGACTTGTTCACTTCTCCTCATAGATGTTTATGTTTTAACTTTAACAACAAGTGCCCTTTTAGCCTTTTTCCTTGAGGTTTGACTTGCAGATGTTGCAGGAACTTGTTCCCATGTAGATTTTCTTTTAAGCTCGGAGAAGGAATGTTTCCAATAGGATTTCTTAGGGAATTTCTTCTTTCTCAATAGTATTTCCTTTCTCATTTTGAGTGGAAGTCCTATTTTTTTACAATAGATTGGGGAGTTTGGTGTTCTTCAACAATGAGTGCTTCCTTCTTTCTTTTCCTAGAAGACGAGGCTTCAGAAGACCCCACAACTCTCTTTTTCATGTGTTGAGGTACTACCAGGGTTTTTACGTTTAGAGATAGTAGAGAGTAATGGATTTTCAATTATATTTTTAGTGCCCCCTTCAGTGCTTCCCCTTTTACCTAACCTGCCCCACTCAACCCTACTACCTTTTGCACAAATTATTCTGAAGAAACAAAATCATCCCAAGAAATTATAGAATTCTTCCTCAAAGCCTTTTCTACTAGCAACTTAATCAAATAATGATGAGATACAAAATTTGAGGTACCTTTTTGCACTCTATCTACATGTTTGTAGATAGTTGACTCTGTTGTTTTAGTTTACAGATTATGGAGCTTGTCTCAATTTGTAAACATGGAGGAGTGATATGATTGTGGATAATGGAGTATGTCTCGATTCGCAAGTATTCTTAGAAATTTGTTCGTACTATAGGAGTTTGGCTTACTGTGATCAGAGTTGGATAACCAACCATTTGCCAAGACCAAGAATTTTAGGTTGATGCTAATGAAGAGTTTGAGATTCAAACATTAACCTAGATCACCAAGGAAGTTTATGTTGATGTTGATGATCAAGAAGAGTTTGAGATTTCAACTATTTGTCTAGATCTAGAAGAAAGAGAAAAAAAACATTGGCCGACTTCAGAAAACATAGCCTTATATAGTAGAATGAATCTCAAAGTGGACAACATACAAGCTTTTGAATCAATCTCTCTATATTTAAGCCATTGCAGGAATTTTATAGCTTGTATCTCTAGCCAAACAATAAAAGTTCTCATCTGAATGGTAGGAATAGACTAAAATGATGGGTAGACACAAAACTTAGGCTCTCAATTTTGAAAGAGGCAAGGGTGAGGTTGGTCCTCTGTGATGAATGAAATGCAAGTCATGTACGAGTGGATTTGTAATTTATGTTATTTTTTTTATAGAGAAGCAAGAAAAACCACTAACACAAGAGCACAAGGATGCCTACACTTATCTTTTGCATCAAAGGCAGAGCCAACCTCAAAGTATAGAGTGTATGTCCCTTTGTAACTACTTTTGAAAGGAGTGTAAATAGAACAATGCTCTTGAAAAACCTCTTACAAATATTAGAGAGATAAAACATCTCTTTAATAGCTCAAACAACTATCAACCTTTATACCTCGCCTCTTTGATATTTCAAACGATTCATCTTCTTTCACTACATTCCGTCCTAAACTTCAAGTGTATACAGGGTCAACAACATGAAATTCATTCAAAACTTCAAGTGTATACAGGTTCAACAGTATGAAATTCATTCAAAAGAGTGAAAATTTGCATACATTTGTGCTGTCAATATGCGTAACAATAATGAATTCTCGTTCTAGAGACCTAGATTTTAACTCTCAAATTGAAATTTAAAATAGAATTGTAAATCTTAACTGTTAGACTTCCTCACATTAAAATCAAATGGAAAACAAAAAAAATTCTAAGAATTAATTTAAAATTAAAATATAACAAATATAACATTTTTTAATTAATTAATAATTACAGTGCATTTTGCTTGCTGAATTAACAATGGTGAAAAAATATATGATCTCAAAAGAGATAACAATCTAAATTTGAACCGTTCAAAATTCAATTTTTACAGTCCCTTTTCAAATTTGAATTGAAGTGGGAATGGAAATTTCGCCATCATACCGGTCTTTAAAAATCTCCGTTTTTATACCGATCAAAAAAATCCCCGGTTTGTAAATTGGCAGCTTACCTGCTATATTTATGGTAGAGTGTTGCACAAGGCACGTGATCATCTGCTGCTTCCAAGTAAATATGAAAAAAATAAGAAAAATCATGATTTTATAAATCAGAGTTGAACGCGTAGGGTATTTCTTTGAAATGGGGAAACGTGGAGAGGATTTATTAATTTGGGAGAAAATTGCAGCTGCTTCTTCGCAGTCATGGATACCTATGAAAGTAGGATTTGCAACAAGCAATTACAGTATTCCTTCACTCCTACGCATCGTGTATTTATTTCGTGGCAATTTCAGTCTGTGTTCAAAATGCTCATTAAAAAGAATTGAATTGTTCAAACTTCAAATTTTACTCTCTTTTAAAATTTGTTTTAGGATGGTATCCAAATTTCATCACTAATATCAGAGGAAATCTAATGGTTGATTTAATAGGGACACTTGTTGATTTGAGGTCTATTTTTTGGATAATATTGCATCAATAGTTATAACTTTAAAACTGTTATTACAATGATGATTACTCATAATTGAATGAAATGTACTCTTAGTTGTACCAATTAGGCAATCATGTGATGCCGCATCAACTGTACAAATATGAGTACACTTTTTGCGTGATGATTTTTTGGATTCTTTCAGACTCCTTGTCAAAAAGCATGCTGATGCGTCATCCTATTTGATGATGTGGCCTTGAAACCTTAGTTATAAGCTGAGGACTTGCCAAATAAGCTGCTGTAAAAAATTGGGAGTGATTTGAAATTTCCACATAAGATTTTGAGAACACAATGTTAAGATGCTCAACTAGTAAATCCTCTCCCCCTAAACAATTGTATTATAATTAATTATATTATGATTTACATGGTCGACTCTTAGCACTCACACAGAAAAAACCATAGACAGTGAAAGTTTGACCTCCTCCAATCTGCAACATGTTAACACTAACGTTCGTTTATAGACAGTGACACTTAAGAGTTGTGTTACCCACTTATATCACATATACACGGCAGAGTTGAAAATAAATAACTTTGAAAGACAATAAAAAACTTGAGAAATTTCATATAATCGACGTGAGAAACGGCTGATAACTAGGCAGCTTTGATTTGTAAACGCTGCTGCTTAATTTCCTGGTTTTTGCTTGTTAAGGTGAAAGAATCATATTTCAGGTAGAGTGTTGCACAAGCTACGATTAATTGTGAAGTAAACATGAAGAAAACAGGAAAATGTCAAATTTATAACACGTAGACGATTAATTGTGAAGTAAACTTGAAGAAAACAGGAAAACGTCAAATTTATAACACGTAGAGGATTTATTTTGGGTATAAATAGAATGCATTGTCCCAGGAAAGATCATCATCTTCATTTAGAGCAAGCTATCAAAGGGCATTGTGTTCACAGTAACATCAGCTTCTTGATTTTGTATTCACTTTTGGAGGATTAATATAATAATAAAACAAAGCCATGATGCGCAAAACAAAGCTGAAGCTTGAGGGCACATACAAGGAATCTCAGAAACAAGAGATTGAGAATCTCCTGCAAGCTTTGGAGGGAGTAGGGGAAGTTGAGGTTAATTTACAATGGAAATTTGTGATGGTACACCACAATCCAAGTTCTCAAGATGGGTCTGCCTTAGGTATATTCTCTCACATGAAACCAATAATTACATCATGAAATAGTTTTGGAACATTATTCTGGTATATTTTTACTTCATTAAGAATTTCTAACTATGTTTTGTTGATGGTGTTGATCATATGTGTGCAGTGAAAGCACTGGGGAAACGTTTCAAGGCCTCAATTGAAGGGTTTACTGACTATAATTAGATTTGTCCCTGTACAAATAAATATATAATATGAAGACAACATATAATTATGATGAAAAAAGGTTGGGCTGCAGTTGGTTATTGAGTAATCTATTTGTTCTAAGTCAAAAGCTTTTTTAATACATTAATCTATTGCTGGTCCATTTGGGTACTGTGCATCAATTTGGTCTTTGTATTGTTTCTCTGTATTATTTATCGTCAATAGAATATTGAAAAAAATAGTAAACTTCTTATGGAGAAGGTTTTGTTTCCATTCAAACATAACAGATTTTGTCAATTGTATTTTAGTTAGATGTAATTTAACTCTATATTTTGAAGGAGTTTGTAATAATATTTTAGATTTCATATATAATATGTGGACAAGATAAATATATATTTAAAGAAATTCTTTATTTTTAAACTATTCATTTGAATCCATATTCTTTAATAATCTATTAACATATTACTTTAGGATATCATAAATTAAAAAATGTTTATGTGAGATAAGACTTAAAAATAATCAAAAGAAAATCTAAAGTCGAAGAATTTCTAAGAAGCACTAGTAGGAAATACTTACATAGCATTGTTCTATTAAGTTATTAAAACATTGTGTCATCATGATATAAAACTAAAGGTTGTAAGATATAAAAAAGAATTTATAATTGAAATAAATAAGCAAGATCAAATTGTTAGAAAGCAAGCACAAAATATCAACAGAAATCTACTAAGGCCCCGTTTGGTTGAGGAATTAGAATGACTCAAAACCTGATTATGTTAAAATAAGGTTTTGAAATTTCGGTTTTGTGTATTCAAAAGATAGTTTGGACCATTTTGTTGATCCGGAAGATGACTAAGACAATCCATTTTCTGCGTTTGGTTGCCAATTTTGAAATTAGAATTGAAACTGATAAACTCCTCTCGGAAAGCTCTGTAAAGCGGATGTCAAGGCTGCAATCTGCCTATGTGACTTGCTTGTCTATGCGCATCCAAAATATGATAATACAAACTTTTGCAAATAATGAAGAACACACAACCAACACAGTGCTTATATTGAAGAACATTACTCTATGAACTGGAATAGCTTCGAATATTGATAATTCTAAAATCATTTAACATACCAAAATGCTCATTTTTCATCAGGGTGTGCCTTCTAATTATCTGAGTAAATAGAATGAGAAGCAGCAATAAGAGCAGCTCCAATTCCTGATCCACCTTTGAATAACTCTATAAAAACATGTTGAGTTGTCTCCTCTCTAATGAGATCATCAACAACTACTTACAAATACTGCCTAAATTTTGGGTAATATTCATAAAGAGCCCCATCCGTGGCAACAACTATCATCTTCATCTTATTTGTTGTGTCACTCTTCATCCTACTACTACCTGTTATGCCTGGAGCTCCATCTTTGCCAATCTTCTTAAGTATTCCAACGATGCCACCTGCTGCCAAATGAGCTGCTCTCTAAGTGACTAAATCACACACTTCCACAATCAACTTCTGTACTTTCAAAGGGATACTGGAAATCTGCAACACCCACCACCACCACATACATGGGCTTCAATCAAATATCCAAGTGCAAGAAACATAGAAATTGAGCAATGAGGAAATAATGATGCCAATTGATCTACTACAAGCACCCACTTGTTTGGTTGCAAGAAAAAAAAATGGACTTGACAGGACAATTAAATGGGGTTCACAAAAACCCAAAACCAGAAGATGATTTCAAATTCCACCTATTGGGTGGGAAGATAGTGCCACCCATTTTGGTGCCTAAATTGGATTTTGATCTCCGAAACCCGAATTGCAGTTTAGCATCCCAAACAGTAGATTTGGCAAAAAACTAGAAGTTCCACACCCAATTCCACCTCAATTTCACTAACCAAATGGGGCCTAAATGAATAAAGAAGAATAGGTGTACATATAGATGTGAATTCACCCACAAAATGTGGGATGAACTCCTTCAAACTAGAGCACGGTGGCAAAACCACCCAAGGTAATAGGGAGATGAATCAAATATCATTTGACACCACTCACAAATCCATAACAACCTTGACACCTCTCCTAGAACAAGTCAATTAGGTGACACCTAACTAGGATTAACAAAGCCATGTGGTAAATAAAAAACACTAACACCCCCCTTAAGCATAGCTTAGATGGACATGGAAAATATGAGTCCCAGTAACAAGACCTAATAAGGTACTCATTTACAATGCAACTAACTCGGAAGCAAGGAGAAATGAGGAAACAATGGGAACAAAATCTCCCTCCGAAAATAGATAAGATGCAATGGCATGCACAAGTGAAGAAGAAGAAGAGTGATAGATGGAGGAATCATGATAAACCCCAAGGACTACATCTACCACAACGCACAATATGTTCTCCCATAAGAGAGAAAGTAGAGAAGATCATATGACCCCCCCAAAAGATATGAAGTGTTGAACTCCTTGTAGTCCTAGTAGATGCTCGACATTGGATGCAAAAGATTATCCATGAATGTTGAACAACATTCCTCTCCCTGGGAAGAAACAACACCATAAATGTATGCAAGATTGCTTCTCATTCCAGATAGGAATATGTAGGAATTAAGATGAATGTCTCTAAATGTTGCACATAATCAAAAGACTGAAATGATGTCAGTGATGCCTTCGAATGATGCTAACAAATATCTAATCCAATGCTAATGTGTGACTAATCATGTACCATGAAAGATTTTGGAACATGGACAATGGATGTATGGTGGTGTCTAGACCAATGTAAATTTGATACTGCTGCGGATGAAGATAGCCGAGCTAGATATTACAACTCATGAATATCTCCACAATCTGTCGTGATAGGAGCTAATGTAGGCGAGGTAAGAGCAATGTCCAAAAATGGAAATGGTTGTGCAACTTCATGAAAGTTATCACCAAATAGAAGATGAATGTCTTCAATGTTGTTGAATCCAAATCTGTAATAAGGGACTCTACAAACAAAGATGCTATGTCTGATAGATATGTGATCTAGTACATGACTAAAGCAAATACTTGATGCAAAGAATCTGTGGAACTCATGAATCAGTGAACAATAGATTCAGATGTAGGAACAAGTGATGATGTCCCCCTAGATGGCCAAGTAGGACTAGATGGTGTTTGTGTATGAGTTCCAAAGAATCATGTAAGACCATACCATGATAAAGAAAATTTTGTTGCTTTCCTCAATTTAACGAAACCAACAATCTTATGTTGTATGCACCTATACTTTCCACAATATCCACATTTGATTTTTCATTTATTAGGAAGATTTTGTAGAATATTCAAATGAAAGGGATTATTTGTGAGAGATGTGATTTCTTAAACCAACAAAATTAAAACAAAGAACACACCAAGATTGCCCCTAGATTATTTGGTCTTTATCCTTAGTGTGGCACTTTATATAAAAAAGTGCATTATTCCATTCCAGAAAAACATAAAAATGACACTTTATAATGAGTATATAACTATGCTTAATGGATTCATGGTGAAAAACATCCACTTTGCAAAAATAAAAAATAAAAAAATAGAAAGTAAGTTCGAAGTGCCTAACAAAAGTTATGGGCAAAAGAAGTTTTTCCAAAAATACACCTTCATAATATTTTCTACAAAATATAAATTCTGCAAAATTTATTTGTCATTAAATCGTAAGAGAGAAAATTTAAATAAACAGTGAGCAAGTTGGCTGAAACAACCTCACAAACCACGTGAAACTGCCTCAAAAAAAAGGTGTGGAGGAGGGAAAGGGCGCACGGACAAGCTCTCTCTCATTGGACGGTCTTTTCAAGAGCTGCAACATATGTTCCTTCTCTCTTCTCTCTTCTCTCTTCAGACCTGTGCATTGCAAAGCTGATGCGGGCCAATTAGAGAGTGCACGTCCCAAGAAGAAGGGATACTTTAATAGTTCTTATAACCAATCTTAACAAGTGAATGGAAATGATGTATTCCCCAGCTTTGAAATATCAAAATGGAAAGGAAGATAATGTTATGTTAACGTTACATAGTTTCCATGTAAAGAATACAGCCATTAGGCTTTAGATGTTTGTATTTGGTTAATAGTTGATGACAAAGGAATGCTACAAACTCACAAAACTCACAACATGATATATATTGCAACACAATAGAATCTAATTTTTTTAATGCAAATAAACACAATAAATATGAAAATATGATCACAACATTTATAATCAAATTTATGCATCTTAGTATTACAATTTCTTTGAACTATTAATATATCTTTCTTGTCT